>APFE030340513.1:0-11649 GCA_000404065.3 Pinus taeda
TCTAACTAGCCATGAGGGTATATTTATAGAAAATGGGGTGTCTTTTCACCTCTCACAACCTTTAAACTCCCCTCATGACTCTTCATCTTCCACATAAATTTTCATATTCTAATTCTAACATTATTTTATTTGCAAATTACATGATCTTAATTTTTATGTTATGTTGTTTTCTTGCAACAATTACTGCAATGTTTTATTATCATTGACATGACCTTTCACAAATGGTCTTGTCTTTGGAGATATGACTCTTCAACATTAATTATTAGTTAATTATTCATTATTTATGATTGTTATATATATATATAATATATTATATATTATATATATATTATATATATATATATATTATAATATTTATATATATATTATATATATAACATATTCGATTCATAAAAGGCTTCGAAGAAGGGGAATTAGCCCCTAGTTTCTCTCTTTAACACTCCCTCTCAAATAGGGAGGAATTCCATATGACAACATCCATCCACTGCTATGCCATCGTGTTTATCATGTGCCATCTTTGCTACATGTCTCATCTCTGCTGAAGATTGAAATCATATTTCACTAATAAATGATTGAAAGAGGGTGGGTCACAAGACACTGACATCTTCGCTAAAATGATAGAGGTAAGTCCTCATGTCCAGGGATAGAACCCCTACAGGTATTGATCCTTTAGTGATTAAGATGTTGAACATCATGCATTCTAGCCATAGGGAATAAAGTAGTACCCGACATGTCTGTTAGTAGTACTAATTGACCCTAACCACTTTTCCCAACTCATTACCCAGATGAGAGGTACTTCACAAGAGTTTCAGATTGTAAGGGAAAGATGCATGCTGGGGTATCTATAGGTGAAGGTGAACCACTCACCCTATTCTCATATAGTGTACTCCATAGGGGAAGGTGAACCACACATCCTATGTTAACATAATAGGGTATGTAATCCACAGGGGAAGGTGAACCACTCTCCTTATGTTCACATGATGGATCCATAGGGGAAGGTGAACCAGTCACCTTATGTTCACAAACTAGGGTTTGTACTCCAGAGGGGAAGGTGAACCACTCACCCTATGTTCACAAACTAGGATTTGTACTCCATAGGGGAAGGTGAACCACTCACCCTTTGTTCACATGCTAGGTCCATAGGGGGAAGTGAACCACTCACTCCATGTTCACATACTAGCATATGTACTCCACAAGGGAATGTGAACCACTTACCTTGTGTTCACATGTTAGGTCCACAGGGGAAGGTGAACCACTCACCCTATGCTCATATAACTCCAAGAAGTACCATATGCCCCTAGGAGCTCCCAAAGCTTAATGTTTAACCCAATCAAGATCCCTACATATAGGGAATGCTACTATTTGAAGGCTAATCATTTTTCCTTCCCAAAGGATTTGCGAGGATATCAAAAAACTGATCACCCATCCATGGGATCCTCATCGCTCCTCCAAACAACATATAGATGATGACACACATCTCACTAAAGAGCTTCTTCAAAACACATTGTCTTATAACTAGCCATTCTAGCAGCAATGATTTTAGCAATCCTCTGTTTCCTATACATCTAGGATACCAAATAAAAAATCAGGTTAAAGAAAATATTTAATTAACCTTACTCCCTCTCACTTAGGGAGACCACAAGCATAAAATTCTCTAATTCATGAAGGTTTCCCAATGCCTTTTTTGTACAATTTTCTTTCATACAACTTGAATCTCTCTAGTTTAAGGTGCATGTTGTAATACAAAAGATCCACCTAGTAGCCTACTCATCATGGGATCCAATAACCTAAAGAATTACCAAACAACATGTCATGCTTCTAACAATTCACTTCCATAGGGAATTACTTTTCTCTAGTTACCGGGAGGGTTCAACAAACATGTCCCTCTGAGACTGATGAGATAAAACATTTTTCAATTTGTAACCATGAATCCTACTCATCATCTTCAAGACCTGAAGGTAGCTTCATAGTATGTACTTCTTAATTATAAACATCAAAAATTCATGCAAGGATCACATCTTCTGTCTGAAGCCTCTTCGTCAATTAGGGAGACTTCAAATACATCCTTCTCAATGAAAATTTGAACTAGTTCATCTCCCTGGTGTACTTGTTCTTCTAGTCAATGTAGGATCACACTATATACACTATCTCAGCTCATCAATTAACAATAACATAATTATCCAGTCAACTATCCAGGACATATTGTAACTTCTGAGCATGTTAATGGCTATAAGTTTTTAGTACTATTTTAGTTCATCAACTAATGGTAACATAGTGATCCAGTCAACTATATAGGCCATAATTTAACTTTTGATCATGTTAATGGCTATAAGTTTTTAGTGTAAGGAGGTTTACAAAGTCTGCATACTACAATAATCCAGACATCCCCGGTCCTTGCAACAATCACATTATTCTTTTCCATATTAGACAATCTAGTCATACAGAGGTTCAGATAACAACACCAGTTACATAGTATGCTTATACTTTTGAGATTTCAATAAAGAGGATTACAAGAAGTAGTCCTCCAACTATTTAGAGACTGTGACATATTATAACCACAATAGTATAACATAACAATATGTCGAGCTTGTGTTAAGACAATACCATGATGATGATCCGAACTATACTCCTAACTGAGATTAATAAGGTTCTGATATGTGCCATTATTAGATTCCAAAATGTGATATTATAAGGTTCTGAACTACCTTCAACGGACCACAAAAATCACCAAAAGGGTACCACAAGGATGACCGAGCTTGAGTGTCATGGTAATCCTCTAAGATATCTGAATTTATCTTGTCAATGCAAGACAATATCACTGTAGTATATATATTTTATTCATAACAAGCTTCTAGGAAGGGGAATTAGCCCCTAGTTGCACTCCTTAACACATGAAAATCAAAATAATGAAAAAAAGAAGCCTTTTCTTCATACTAATTTCATAATGGAAAGGAAGAAGCTTCAACTTGCAGTTATTGAGTTAAGTAAGCAAGGTATGATTTGTAATTGGATGCAATGGATCTCACTTTGTTGGTGATTAGCCTATCAAATCTGATCTTACATTCTCGAGCATTTGGCACAAAGGTTCCCTTATCCATTTGTACTCGGTTGAAAAGTACAGAGAGAATTGTGTGCAACTTAGCCAATTCCACCACATGTTTTGCAATGTATTCTTTTGTGGGTTTCTGATCCTTATGATAAATTGTTTATTTCCTTGCATCCATTATCTACATAATTTCTTGCCATATTCTTTTTTTGGTCTTGCTATTCTTGGTGCTCTAATGGATTCTATTTTGTGAGATTTGGCAAGGGATTCCACTGTGTTGTGAAGTTGGTGACAGTTGTTCAATTTCCTAGCTACATCTCTCCACAAATTTTCTTGTGATTGCATAAACATCCTCACTTATATTTTGTCTTTTTCTTTTCCCATTATACTCTTTCTTGATAATTAGCCGAGACATCAGAGTATTTTAAACCCCATTCATGCATGAGATCTACTACATTTATGGCCTTTCTTAATAATGCACCTTCCCTTTGAGTTCATTTTGGATATATGTTAATGAGGAAATTTTCTCTTGAAAAATGATCATTTCCTCATGCAAATGTTTCATGAAATTCTCCAATACTTTTATTTCTTCTAATGCATCTTCCTCGAAATCTTCCTTGTGGGAACTTAAGGTGGAACAATTCTAAATTTCCATGCGTAAATTTCATTTTCTTGGTGAGAGTTGGCTAAGTTATTTTTCAATTCTTTCGCTTCATTCATCATATGCTCAACATTCTTCTCTTTGGAAGTAGTGAAGATGGTTCCCACAAGCTATTGTTATAGGGTTGTTTGTAGTATCCGTTCCTATCTCTTGTTCCATGGTGATTGAAATCGGATTGGATGGTTCTTTGGCTAAGTATTTACACCTCTCTTAAGTAATTATGTTTTTAACATGATCAAATATAATACTTGAAAGATCAAACACTCGATCTTCCTCTTCTTCTAGGATTTCCATCTCACCAAGTGGGAAATGTCCATTAGTGAGAGGTGTAGTAGGATCAATCTCCATAAGAGACTACATGGTTTATGCTTCTCATTGAGCTTGACCCTTTAACATGGCTTCTTTAACTGGCTTTTCCACCATCTCCTTCACAATTATCTCTTCCTCAAGTTTCTTTGCTTCTTCTTCTTCGCATTTATGTTTCACTTCCTCTTATCTCCTCTTTTCTTCTTCTTTCCTTTGTTTTTCTTCCTTTTCTCTCTTTCTAGCTACCTCTTCTTCCTATTTCCTCCTATTCTCCTCTTCTTCTTGTTTCCTAGTCTCTCGCTCAACTTTATGCTTTTTTAACCTCCCTTTCTATACTGCTTCTTTTTCCCTTTCTCTTTTCAGAGCAACTTTCTTCTCTCGGGTGTTCATGCTTTGTTGAGATTCTTCATATGGATATTTAGAGTCATCTGTAGGTTGAGAAGTACCAAACCATTTTTTTTCTTCCATAACCTTAATAGTATTGTGGAATTTATTCACTTTATCTTCTTCTTCATCAATGGCTGAGGTGTATGGCCATCCATAGTTTATTAGTTCACAATGATTTGAGGAAATACCCCTTAAATTATATCTATGAAAACCGAGTGTGCTAAAATTAAAGCATTCTAAGTCCTTGGCCTTAGCCTTAGCCTCTCTGAAACTTCAAACATAGTAAGATCCTATACATAGAGGAAAAGTGAGCCATGGAGCTTTCTTTGCTTTAACCAATGTGCCAGTAAGCCCCGTTGTAGTTTGGTAAGCTACATTTTGCAAGAATATCTTATATGTAACACATAAAGAAAACTTATTGGGGGGGGCTTATAATTTTTGAACACCTTTATATGTGTTGAATCCATGGGATTGAACCAATTAGAGATATCTTGCAGTGATGCTCTAGCTTTGTCTAACATACAAGGGGATTCTATATCAAAAAATATATGATATATGGGTAAGATAAAATTCTTAGCAATATGATGGTAATATCCCCTATAGCTAGTATCCCATAGAATTTTGTAGTAAAGGTGCACAAATGGTACATTTTGAGGTGAAGTTCCACCTCCATCCTAATGACTCAAACCGACATCTTGCACATATGGAATCTAACATATATGATTCCATGTAAAATTCAGGGTGATCTCCTTCAAATACCTGTTTGGCTCGCTTTACATTGGCCTTAATAGAGGTTGCTATAATGTTTTCCCAGTTAAATATTTCCCCTTCTTGAGCACAAACATATATCATTGGTACCCAATCTTCTTCAATTTAACAATTCTGTGTCCCGTCTCCCATACAACCTGCAAAACATCACTGCTAACATCTTATATTATTTTCTTAATAAATTGGTCTTATAAATATCGTTAGATCAATATCAGAGCTTGCCCAGATCCTACCACCAAGCCTTGAGGACATCCTTGCTATCCATAGGGAAATTATCATACCATTTGGTAGTATGGGACAACTAGTGATTTGGCATATTATAGTATTTAGTGATGTGTGAATATGTGTATGCCGCTTTCTATACTCCAAGGATATTTCTGATAGTCATATCTTTCACATTTATGTTTTTGATTATCCACTTGATGGTTTTATGACATCGCATGATGGAAAGATGTGCTGCTAGTTTGTGAAACCGAGACTTATTGAAATTACAATACACTTCATTGACTTCTTCATATTTGAGTACCTTCCTATGAGAAAACGCTTGATAAACATATAAGTCATCAAAACGTATTTATATATATAAAGTAAATTGTGCCCATATAGATGGGAATTGAGATAATAGGACTTTCAACCATCCCTTCTATACAAATTTTTACAGCCTCCTTGCTTTGTCTTTTCTTTGTGGGTGGAGCCATGTCTCTCATTGATGAAGGAATACTGAAGCACTAAAAATCCACGATACTTGATATATTGAATATATTCATGATGACACAATGATGTTAGGAAAATAAAATAAAAATAATTTATTTCTTAAACTAACTCAAGAGAGTGCACCACATAGCTTAGAGGTTCAAATGAATGTGTTGTTGTGTAGGTTGGGTAGGAGGGTTGCGATAAAGTGAAGTTTGCATGAAAATGTATAACATAACATAGAAAAACAAGGTAAGTTGTGACAAAGGACTTTGGACTGCACTATCGCTCAAAGCTAAATCAGGGCACGATGTTGTGGTGGAAGAAAAGTTGCGGCAGTGGATAAAATACTAGCAAGAGATTTCAACTCAGGTGCATTATTGTGTAGGAAAAGCACATAAATTTCCTATACAATTTTCTTCCACTGTGTGAAACATTATGACTATGCTGATGGATTGGGGAAAGTTAAGGTGTCATTGCACATAGAACAAGGTTATGGCGCACCATATCACAGAGAGTAGGATAGCAACAAAGAAGAACACAGTTTGGAAGTTCTATTTGAGTGTGTTTTTTTGCAAGGAAATGGGAAAATATTCGATAATAATTTTTTCTATTATGCCAAGGAAAACAAGCATATTTAGCATTGTTGTGTGGGGATCGAGTAGTGATCTGATAATCACCCTATGAGTGAACTCAGTTAAAGATTTTATAAATGAAGGTATTATAGACTCATGTGTTGGTGTGTGTCTATGTTATTTAAGAAACAGATCGATCAGATTGCAAATACATAGACACTTGAAATGGAACACAACACAGAAATATAGTAAGCAAATACAAGAACACAAGAAATTAATAAGGAGTTCACCCTATCCTCCAAGGCTATGTCTCCGGTCTAGATTTCAGTGGTGGCCTTCTTTCATTGTGTCTTGAAGCAGAGAATTACAATGAAGGAGCTCAATATGAGTCTCTTGAAATAGATTGGCTTGGCAGGGTGGTTTTTGGATTCCCCAAACCACTAGAGTACACAGACTCTTTTCCTTACCAGCTCTTTGACCTCTCTAGTCTGACAGATCCTCTCAGGGATGGCTTGAAACTCTCAAGATCTCTAGTGCTCGATGCTGCCCTAGGTCAGCTCGGCTCTTCTGTCTTCTTTCTGCTTTTTGCTTCACTGGTTCTTCCCTTATCTGTCTTCTATCTTCGATGTTCCTCTCTGGGTGTTCCTCTCTAGGTGTCCTTTTTATTCTTTATTCATGGCTTTTAAACCGTTCAAGCTTATGGTGGTTCAATTCCTCTTCCCCTATGTCGATTCCCCTGCTATAGCTTCGCCTGGAGTTCCCTGTCTCTGCATCATCATCGGACTCACAGGGAGTGACCACTTGTCCTCCTGCGAACTGCGCTAGCTTGCCTCGTCGGTTCGTTTCTTCGGTTATGTTATGGAATGAGTCATTTGCCACCATGGCGGCCAATTCAGAATTCAAATTCTTTCATATCACGGCCTAATCCCCTGTCATTCCATCTTCTCCATCGGGCGCGATCTCTGCTGTTAAATCTGGAGCCCCTAGATTCAACGGCATTCGCTCATCTCGCACGGTTGATTAGCTCAATCGTTAGTGCCCGATGAGTGGTTGTTTTCTCTCTCCTCCACTTGCCACGTGTCGGGCGCTAAATGGAATCGCTCCTTTTTCATCAAAACTGCTTACGCCCCATGGATGCCCCTGATCAATAATGTAGGTGTTGGAGCTGGTCCCGCCTTTAGTGCTTAGCCTTTTTGTCCCACGGTTTTCCCCCGGCTCCCACGTGACCGAGTGCTCAAGGCTTCTCCATTTTGATGGTTTTCGCCCAACGATGCGCGATTAGCTAAGCGCTAATCGCGCATCAACAACTCCCTCTGTTTCCCAATCTGGGCCTCCCAAGGCCTAATTTCACCTCCCGCGTAGTCTCCATGGGCCTCGATCAGTGTGCTTTGACCAAGGTCCTCGTCGTTCCATGATGGCTACCACTACCACTAGTTTAGAGGTGTTTTTTATCGCTGTTTTAAATTCATTGAAGTCTGTCCTGACTTGGTACAACCATGGCTCTGTTAATCATTCTTTATGGATCCAATTCAGATCAGGTAGAGGAGGTGACATTGCGCAGAGTCAAGCTTGAACCAATGCTATGTGATTGAGAAGAGTGAAAAAAATGCTAACTATGTGAACAATTGGTATGAAGAGAAAAGACTAAAGGTTAGGGAGAACATATTATAATCTAAGCAAGAGGGAAGCATATAAAGAGTTAAGGGTAGGTAGAATGTGAAAGGTAGAAATGTGAAATGATTTTTAGAATGAAAAATTCCAATAGACACAAACACACTAGGAAAGGTGTGATAACTTACCAAAACCCTGGTGTGATGGTTGGTCTCCCAGCAATGGCGGTAACTCCAACAATATATCATGATAAACCATGCTACCTTGCACCAATAAGTTGAAATCTTGGGGCAAAAAAAGAGTAGGGTAAGAATGGCATGGAGTTTTTCCCTTGTATAGATTTTTTTTGCATGTGAGAGCATTAATGCGCATTAAATGCACTATCGTGACAATTCTTGTGAAAATGCTTAAGGTGATGTGAGGGGGTTTGAATAGTCACGCTATCACAAAGTAAGGTGCATTTTCAAGATTTTTTATAAAATGAGCCACATTTGGGAACAATCTCTCATAGTGCTATAATGTGCTAAATTTTAGTGTGACGCAACAAGTCATAGAAACTTGCGACGAGCTCATTTGAAAAATTTAGCAAGTGAAACCATTTGCCACCTATTATACTTGAGGAGAACATTGATATTTATCATTTGAAGACTCAAAGTAGGGGACTCCAAATTTTAGAATATGTAAAACATTTGGGGCTGTAGCACTACAACAAGACACAATCCTTTTTAAGAACCAACTTATAGTTGTTTAGGCACCAACCTGTTGGATATATGACAACATAGATCCTATGAAACTCAACTTACCTCATCTTAGTACTTTTCTTATCACTGTCAATGTTTAGGTTTATTGTCTATTCAAAAGAAGATATGCTTACTTGGAAACTTATACCCAAGACTACACCCTTATCCTTGTTTTTACATCCCTTAGTTATCCATTACAAACTTCACAAATCCACTTCCAATTCACTATAAGAAGCCCTACAAGCTTGTGGCCTAGATAAACTAAGTCTTGAACTCTTCCAAAAGAGAAAAGGGTAAACACAACATCTGTCACAAACTAATACCATAAGAGAATATCATAATATCCTAACTTAACAGCTTGACAGTCTTCCTTAGTCGGATCAGTGCTTAGCTCGTCCTTGTCCCCCTTAGCTTGGACTTGTTTCCCTCAACTTAGATCTCCAAACCAAGTTGATGATAAAAACGAGCCATGCGAGTGACATATTAATACTAAATGAGGTGGTGTCTAGGGGCTGACTTGTCCCCATAAAAATTGGATTTGGTTAGCCTTTATGAGGGCACCGACTTTAGCTAGGGTCATGGTTTATATATGTATGCATTCAATTTTTTTTTCTCTTCAACTGTGAAGAGTTAGAAGGTGTGCAATCTATCACCAGAAATATATTAATTCCGCCATCTATTTACAAATTTTTCCCTTCCATATGGACTACCTTTGAAATCAACAACGACTTTTTTTAATAATATCTCCCTTTGTTATTGATGGAAACATTTTGATATCAACTTTTGCTAACAACTGCTCACCTTGTTTGCATTGAATTCATATGTATTTTCCGTTCCTCCCCATATATGTGTTTGGTCAATTTAGTGTGATCTAAATTGCTATTTATATTGTCAACCCGGGATTCGTAAACTGACGAAGTGAGGTGTACTATATGTACTTAGATAACCATTTCCTTAGGCTTTTGTCATTTTAAGATTTTTAGTTTGTTTTTGGATTTTATTCTTTTCTTAATGTGTGGTGATGAAAGTGAAGTGTGAAGTGTGTGGAGTGTACATGGTGATGGTTTCTAAACTTGAAAAATGCTCAAAAGAAAGCTTTACAGTAACTGAAATGAAACCAATTCTTAAGAGAAAACAAAATGCATCAAAAAGTGAACTAATGGCAATGGCCCAGTATCCTTGCTGAAAATGAAAAGAAAGAAAAAACTTGAAAAACAACTCAAACTTAAAGTAAAGCAGCTAATTCACACTACTTGAGCTTTTTAGATCCTTTGCCCCTTGGCTCAATCTACCTTGGAGAAGTAATCATGAGCATAACAAGCAATATGATATTTAACTGTTCAAGAAAGTAAATTGCATAAGGAAAC
The DNA here is from genome assembly GCA_000404065.3 of Pinus taeda. Lineage (NCBI taxonomy): Eukaryota > Viridiplantae > Streptophyta > Pinopsida > Pinales > Pinaceae > Pinus > Pinus taeda. The sequence continues at coordinate 10,155 of APFE030340513.1, forward strand.
TAATCACACTACTTGAATTCTTCAAATCCTTTACCCCTTAGCTCAATCTACCTTGGGGATGTAATCATGATCATAACAAGCAGTATGATAACTAAATGAAAAAAAAAAAGAAATTAATCACACTACTTAGACTCTTCTAGTTCTTTACCTTTCAACTCAATCTACTTTATGGAAAGCAACTATGAGTAAGTAATATGACAACTAAATCATACTACAGATAGTAATCTTCTGATCTCCTGCTGATATAATCATTTGACCACAGAAAGAAATCATAAATTGTTAAGCAGTATGATATATAACTAGCAGAAAAAGAAATAAACAAATAACAACTTGAAAGGACAATGTTGAATGTAAATTGCAGAAAATAAAGGTTAGCAGGAAGGACAAGATGATCACATATGCCAAAAGTTATTAAAGAAAATGAAAGATTGCCTGGGCTGCCTAAGAGAACCTGCAAAAAGCACTGATCAGTTTACAAAGATAAAGATATGAACAGCAGAAACATAAAGCAACATATTATGTACAAACTAATGATAAAACAAAAGCATAATGAAACTAAACAAATACTGTACAAGGCTTCAGCGTGCAGGGGCCCTCTGCCACTTTAGCCAATCAAAGAATCACAAGACTATCTTCAGAAAGGTCTTCTAATGTATTTAAATCAACAACATATAAAACAGTGGGGTGACAAGATAACCAACAGCGTGCGGAAATTACATAACAGTTCAGAATTTTTATGCATCTAAAAAGTATCTTTACAGTGCTCAACAACGCATTATTTATAATGTAAAAATTCTACAGTTAACTGATCAACTACTATGCTATTAACTGCGTGCCATAGATGTGTAGATCTCTTCAACCGAGATCTAGTGTAACTGTCGTTATGCTTCTTAAATATTTGGAGTGGTTGGTTGTTAGATTCATTGTTCAAGAATGATCCTCAGGTGCGTTGGAGCCTCTGTGAGCTGGGAACTAGGCCACGTATCATTCACGTGCCCAAAACAGTGACGTGCCACCGCTGAACTCTTTGGTTGGCCACGTATTTGACTTTGGTTGACTGCAGCCTCTAATGGATGATTTGGCCGGTTCGAAGGGACACGATCCATGTACATGCCATCTGGAGCTTGCCCATGTAGCCCGTTCCTTAAGAAGACACCTGGAGCACAACTTTTAAAAAAATAGCTGCGGAATCCTGTGCTGGCTGCGGAAACCTGTGCTGGTTGCGGAAACTGACAAGTTTCCGCAGCTGCATGAACAAAAAAAAGAAAACCAAACAACAGACACCAGTATAGTTAGAAAACCATATAAACAGTCCTTTTTAAACTATAATGCAATGATTTAGCCACCAGATGAGTGAAGTGAGTGGAGAATGAGGGTTAAGAGGGTGTGCAGGAAGGTGCAAGGTTGAGGCTCAACATACCCCCACTGTGAAGGTGTTGCATGTCCTCATGCAACCAAAATTGAGTGATTTCCCTTTTAATCTACATGCTCCGAG
>APFE030340513.1:40098-55463 GCA_000404065.3 Pinus taeda
TTAAGAGAAGAAAAAGCTGTTTTGTCCACAAATGTCACTGCATTAGGATTAGAAATTGAATCTACAAGGAAAATGACTGAAGAATGGAAAGAGGTTGAGAAAGAATTGAGAAAAGAACTTGCAAAGAAAGATGCCGAATGCGAAGCTGCCATTTCTCAAATACACAGACAACTGCAGGACGTGGAGAAACAATTGAATTTTGAAATTTCCGCGAAAGAAGAGGAGTGTAGAGCAGTTAATCTTGATCGAAAGAATTTGGAGGAAACTGTTTTGCAGTTGAAAGATAAAATTGAAGAGATATCTGCAGACTTAGAGGTAACCGCTAAATCTGCGAAATGTGAAAAGGAAGTGCTTTTATCCCAGATTATAGCAGCCAAAAAAGAGACTGACCAAATCACCAGCAGTAGCCAAATAGCAGAGGATGCTTGGAATTTGGAGAAGGAGAAAATGCTGAGGAGGTTTGCAGAACTAGAAGCTAACCTTGAGTTGATGTCCAGTGAGAAAGGTTCACTGAGCGAGACAAACAGAGAGCTAAGGACTGAAGCGGAATCTTTGAAGGTCCAATTGGTATCAGAAATTGAATCTGCAAGGAAAATGAATGAAGAATTCAAGAAGGCTGAGAAAGAAATTGAGAGAACTTGGAAAGGAAGGAACGGGGAATGACCAGGTAGCGATTTTCTCAAACACTCAAAGCAACTTCGCAGGGTGCTGAAAGAAAGATTCATACCGAAATATTCCGCTAAAGAAGATGAGTGTAGAGTAGTTAACCTTGATAAAAAGAATCTGGAGGATAATGTTTTGCAGTTGAAGAATCAAATTCAAGCGAGATATTCAGAATTAGAGGCAACCGATAAAGCTCGGAAATTGGAAAAGGATCTACTTTTATCACAGATCGTAGCAGCCAAAAAGGAGACGGCCGAGATCACTAGAATTAGCCAAATAACACAAGAAACTTGGAATGTGGAGAAGGAGAAAATGTTGAGCAGGCTTGCAGAGCTAGAAACGAACCTTGCGTTCATGGCTAGCGAGAAAGGGTCACTGAACGAGGCAAATAGAGAGCTAAAGACAGAGGCGGAGTCGCTGAAGGCCCAGTTCCTATCAGAAATTGAGTCTGCAAGGAAAATGACTGATGAATGGAAGGAGGCCGAAAAAGAATTGAGAGAAGAACTTATAAAGAAGGATGACGAATACAAATCTGTGATTTCTCAAGCAGTCAAAGAATTCGCAGACCAGGAAGTTCAGATGCCGAAATTTCTATGAAAAGAAGACGAGTGTAGAAGGAACTTAAACCTTGAAGAAGAATCTGGATGCAACTGTTTTGGAAGTTGAAAAATCAAAATTCAAGTGATATCGTCAGAATTAGAGACAGCCAATGAAGATCGGAAATTGGAAACTGAAGTGTTTTTATCGCTAGATATTGCCAGAAAAGAGACTGTCGAGATCAACAGAAGTTACCAAATGGCACAGGAAGACTGGAATGCTGAGAAGGAGATCCTGCTGAGCAAGCTTTCAGAGCTACAAGCAAAGCTTCAGTTGGTGGCTAGCGAGAAAGGGTTGTTGAGCGAGACGAATAAAGACCTAGAGAAGGAGGCGGAGCCTTGGAAGGCCGAATGCAAAGAAAGCATATTGGAACCTGGAGCAGTCATAGAAACAAGAACCCGATAGCTACGAAATCGATCAATTTCAGAGTATCTCATCAAGTGGAAGAACTCACCAGCTGAAGTTTCCACATGGGAGGACAATAATTTTACACGGAAGCATCAAGAACTACTCAAGCGTTGAGGACAACACTTTTTGAAGGAGAGGGCATGTTAGGCCCCTATACTACTAGCAGTAACCCCTTATTTGTTATTAGTACAACCCATATTATATTGAGTACCATGTAGCGCCCATTCTGTTACTATAGCCCGCATAGAAGCCCTCTATTATATTATTGTGCCTTGCATTATTATTTATGTAGCTCTGATTAATTATGGTCCCTTTAGACTCCATATATAGAGGAGGTCTTTTCATTTGAATCATCCAAGAATTGTTCATTTATGTAATGTAAAGGAGGTTGCCCCCTCGAAGAGGCTGAATTCTAAGTCGTTGATCTATCTTTTATATCTTTTCTTGAGCTGGTTTAATAACACTGAGAAACCGAGATTTGAGAAATCCCAGATACTACTAGAACATGTTACATTTGGGGTGTAGCTTGGATAGGTTGACTTGCTTGAGACACAACTTGCCTAGATTGGGAAATAGGTTGGCAAGTAGGAAGATGAGACGTAGCAGAAATAAGTTAAGATGTCAGTAATTGAGTTAAGGTCAAGCCGGGTTGTACAAGAAATGTAGGGTGACAAGGGTTGGCAACCATTCCTGGAAAGCTAGGACCAATAAAATGTTGACTCGAATAGGCATGAGCACAAAATTATTGTGTTTGATTTGGAAATGGGTATATTTCATCAACATATTTCCCCCCTAGTGGGGGATAGGGAGTATATGGAAGTAGCTTCCACCCAGGAGGAGGGTACCTAGTATAAGGTGGAGGAGGTTGTTGCAAATGTCCCATTCCACTAACATTTGGGCCATACTATTTCTCCAAAGATGGTTGGGGTGAAACGGATGCAACATGTTGTGAGGAACACATTACAACAGTTCTATATGGTATGCCAAATGAGGATGGAGAAATAGAAGTCTATGGACTGGTAATTGTACCAGAAAAGGTTCCAGATAAAGACTGATGACTAGGTGGTATAGATGGACCACTGTATAAATGGGTCTCTGGCGAAGTTGAAAACATGGAGGTAGATGCAAATTTAGCTGAATCAATCATAATGACAGACATAGGTTGAGAAAATGATGTTGATTTAGTCATGGTTAAACTTCTCTATGGGAGTTGTCAAGAGATATTGGGGTAAGGAATCTGAGGTAAAGGAGTTTGTACTGGAGGAGGAGGAGATGGAAAAGGATGGCCTTGATAGAGAGTCCCGACTGATAAATGAACATGTGTGGAGGGATGAGGCTCTTCTTCAATGATCTCCTCAATACTCAAGATACTAGGTGAAATTTCTTCACTATCGGGACCAAGATATATATATATATATATATATATATATATATATATATATATATATATATATATATATTATATATATATAATATATATATATATATTGTGTTTGGGTCAAAAGCAGAGGAAGAGAAAGAGAAGGCCTTGAAGCAATAGGTTGAGTTAACTGAGGCTACTTAGGTTGTATGACCTCTGGAAGTAATGTTTCTAAATATGAAAATTCAAGCTCAATAACCTCAGGTAGAAAAGTCTCAAGGTTTCTGGTTTCGAATGCATGGGAATCACCAGCTAATGAAGATGTAATCTTAGGCTCAGAGCTTATATGAAGAGAAGATTATGTTTGATTCACTTTAGATGTAATACTAGAAGGGGATTCTTCCAAAGTGCTAGTTTTAGTAGTTTTCATTTTTTTCGTTCTTTTGACGACGTCTAGGTGTTGCCTCAAGAGGTAAAGGAGGAAAAATTTGCATCCTACACGAATAACAAGGTTGTTCTTCCATGATGGTTTAGTAAGTTTTAGAATTTAACAACAAAAATAAATAAAAAATGGGTAATTAGGCATAAAGGTTTACCAAGCAACTGTGAATTACAATATACAACCTTGGAAAACCAAGGATTTACATACATGCAGGCAATCTCCCTTGATGCTATGTTCGGTGTATCATAGTGTATAAGGTGATCGACTCGATTACCTAAGGTGGGATAACAACCTAGTGGGGACTTCCAAAATATACATGAAGGTACGTAGAACCACATTTCGTAGTACTGTTGTCTAATGCGTAATTGTACAATGAGAGCATTCCCATATACTTTTCAAGCATGGAGTGTCATCCGATATACCCAAAGGTACATGGAGAATGATTTGATATGCTTATGCATGTGGAATGTGATATCACCCCCGAAATGCAACACCAGCAAAAAAGGACAACTCCTATGCTTAAAGATGTTAGAACACGTCTCTAGCCTAGAGCTTTAGATGTTTGCGTTAATGTTCCAAATTCTACTTAAGATTCATTTAGTAAATTTTAAAGTTTACCTTGAATTAGGTTTTAGTTTTCAAGGCTCACCACAAGTTCACCTGAATTCCCTACAATGCAATCTAGCATGATAATAAAAACTCTTTAATTTCAATGAAAACTAACTATAAGAAGGAAGAGATTTCAAAGAAGGATGCAACAAAAAAGAGATGAAACAAACAACACTTCCTAATCAAATTTATGAATGTAACTATTCCAATTTCTAATTTCACTCAAAACCCTAATGCAAATGCAAAGTACACAAGATGATGAGATTTTTCTTTTCTTTCCACTTAAGTTTCAAATGCAATGAAAACTAAGGTGTAGCAAGACTATTGAAGCAAGAAATCACACAAAATAGGACTATAGTATAAATTTATTCAATTCAATCAACAATCAAGAAAAAAACCTAATTTATAAGAGAGAGAAAAACCAAAAGATTCTTAACAAAGGTTAATAAAAACGAAAACCAAAATCAAGATGGATTTTCAGAGGTAAAGACAAACTCAACGACACAAGGAAAACCTTTTGAATTGAAACAGAATGAGGAGCAAGGTCAAGGAATGCAAATTTTTGCATCTTACAGGGATCAACGTAAGTGCAAAATGGTCACCAATGCACTATAGCGTAGGTAGAGAGAAGGCTCAAGGGTGCTGAAGTGCTCTGTCTCTATATCAATCGCGCACTAGAGAAATTTCGGTCAAAATACGACTAAATAAATGCAACCAAGCTCAAACTAGTGTTTTCCTAAGGTAAATCAATGTCTAAGTGAGTCATTTTGGCATTGATGTGTGTTAAAGTGTTGCAAATTTGTGGTTGATTATCATTAATGTCAACCTAGTTTCTTGGGCTACAAATGAGTTGGTTATGCATGTGTGTGTGTGGCTACAGGTGGCTTATGTATGGATGAATTGTAGATGGTCCTTAGCATGTCTACTTGCTTGGACTAGCTTGGAGACTATGCTTGTCTTGTTTACTAGCTTGGAGATGGTCCTTGGCTTGTCTACTAGCTTGGAGTAGCTTGGAGATGATGGTTGAGGCATGTGTGGTCCTTGGTTGGATGATGGTATGTTGCACTAGCTTGGAGGCCTTCCCATGATGATGCTCTTCATGGTCATTTTGCCACATATAGATATTGATGGCCACTTCAAGAGTTAGAGTTGAGGAGCCTTGTTGATTAGGTCTCCTAGTCTCCTTGGTCTCCATGTTCCCGGATTAGGTATCCTATGATGACATGTTATACTTTTGGCTTCAAGAGGATATACATGTGGCAGTAAAGGCTTCATATCATTGTATAGGTGTTGGAGGATGTCTGTCAGGTGTTGGAGCTGCATACTGATGGAAAAGATGTTTGTGGAAATTTTTGATGACTCAATTGCTTAGTTTTATTGTTGGTTGACATCCTAGTCAACCAAGTTTGACTTGGGATGATGATGGAGATGTTGCAGAGAATTGGTGAAGTTTTGTAGAGGTGTCAAATACTTCTAGAGGACCTACAAAGGATTTTCAATTTGTGGAAGAAGTTTCAGCAGTTTCTGAGGTGATTTGATTAAAGTTTTACCATCCTCTGCCCTAGTCGCATGCTTGATGAGTCATGGGAGCGATTTTAGAGCCATAGTCACATGGAGAGCAGACTATGGGAGAATACATAGCTCAAGGAGGATAAATTCACATGCATAGAAGTGTTAAGGGAGTGACTATGGGTTTTGACGAGAAAATCTTTGCATTCCTCGCACTGCTCAACCTATTTTGGTATTGTGGCGATGTTATTGATTGAGAATTTTTTGCATATGGTCAGAAAACGTTTGTGGGCCCTATAGAAGCTAATCAAGGTTAAATATATCAAAGGGATAGTGGAGTTAGTGATTGATTTGTTCAAGATACCTTCTCGAACCAAATCTGAAGCATGTGAATAGAATTGTGATCCTTCCATAACCTGTTGAATTTATTGACTTAATCATATTAGGAAAATGATAAACAGGAGAAGGTTGTGAGTCTAATTGGCTAGTTTCTTGGAGAGTGTGTGAGTATTCCAGTGTGAAAACATTGTGAGTGAGTATATTATGCAGTCGCTTCTCACATATTTTATGTAGATATAGATCAAAGATTTGTGAGCAAAAATATGAGATAGAACTGAGAAGAAGATGCATAATTTGTGTAGCTTGTTGTGTGTTTGAGAGAGGTGTTTTTGTGTGTGAGTAGTGAAGAATTATCTTCACCAGAGCATATTTTTTGGTTCAGAATTTGTGCACAGAATGCTAGACCTGTTGGTTGCTCATGTTGAGCGAATTGAGAACCCAATATGAAATATTGTGAAATGTGGTTCGCATGGAGGAAGTGAAGGCATGTTGAGGCTTCAGTAGAAACAATGATTTGGTGATTCATAGTAGGAAGAGTTTTCTACATCCAATAGGAGTTGGATAGTCCAATGGTGATTGGGCGAGGATCGTTGGTTGTGGGAGCTTCTAGTGGATGGTAGTCTGTAGATCCATGAGAAAAGTAGATTTCTGAATTAATATATGCCAACATATTATAGAGGAAGCCAAGTCTTTTGGCTTATGGTAGTAATCTAATCCATGTAAATTTGTTCAACAAATTAACATAATATTTGAGCAGCGACGTAGCGACAGGATGGTTTTCTCCCGAATGGGTTTCCACCAAAAATACTTTTGTTCTTCTGTGTGTGCTCTTATGTTTCTCATTATTATTTCTCATGGTGATTATGATTTCAATTTATTATTGCTTATATGATTTGATGTGCTAATATTGTGAATGTGCATGGACAATAGACATTGAGGAAAAAGTTTTAAATTGATGAAAAGAAATAAAGGCCACTATTATTGATTCACCCCCCCCTCTCAGTAGTGAATATATTTCCAACAATTGGTATCAGAGCTAGTTCTTTTCAATGAAGCTTGATCACTTGGAGAGTAGGTCATGGATCATAGCCAAAAGAAAGAAGAGGATGTCTCAAAATACCAAGGGTTTGAAGAAGGAAAAGATTCAATCCATTGAAAATGAAGCAACAAATTCTAAAATTTGTGTGTTGATTGTGGCAGAAATTTGTGTATCTTGTTGTGTGTTTGAGAGAGGTGTTTTTTTGTGTGAGTAGTGAAGAATTCTCTTCACTAGAGCATATTTTTTGGTTCATACTTTGCTACAAAATGCTAGACCTGTTGGGTTGCTCATGTTGAGTGAATTGAGAACCCAATATGAAATATTGTGAAACGTGGTTCACATGGAGGAAGTGAAGGCATGTTGACGCTTCAGTAGAAACATTGATTTGGTGATTCATAGTAGGAAGATTTTTCTCCATCCAATAGGAGTTGGACATTCCAATGGTGGTTGGGCAAGGATCATTGGTCGTGGGAGCTTCCAACAGATGGTAGTCTATAGATCCATGAGAGAAACAAATTTATGAATTGATGGACGCCAACATACTGTAGATGAAGACAATTATTTTAATTGTGGTAGTAAGCTAATCCATGTAAATTTGTTCATCAAACTAATAGAAGATTTTATTAGTGCAACAAAAGCAGGGTGGTTTTCTCCTGAAAGGGTTTCCACCAGAAATACTTGTGTTCTTTTGTGTGTGTGCTTATGTTTCTCATGATTATTTCTCATGGTGATTATGATTTCAGTTTATTTTTGCTTATATGATTTGATTTGCTAATATTGTGAATGTGAATGGACAATATACATTGAGGAAAAAGTTTTAAATTGGTGAAAATAAATAAAGGCCACCACTACTGATTCATCCCCCCCTCTCAATAGTGAATATATTTCCAACAATTGGTATTAGAGCTAGTGCTCTTCAGTGAATCTTGATCGCTTGGAAAGTAGATCATGGATCATGTCCAAAAGAAAGAAGAGGATGTCTCAAAATACCACGGGTTTGAAGAAGGAAAAGATTCAATCCATTGAAAATGAAGCAGTAAATTCTGAAATTTTAGCCAAAAAAGTTGTGCCACGAGGTAATATGTTGGATGCATTTTTGAATTATAATTTTGATGTTTCTTTTGCATTTAATAGTGATGATGAGAAGGATTTTTCTCACATTAAGGTTGAATTTGAATTTGCAATGATTGCTATTAAGGAATTAGTTGTTGAAGTAAGAAAGGTAACCACTGCATGTAAAGATCAAAAAATATTTTGCAGAATTTTAATGAGAAGGAAAACGACCTAAGAGAAGAGATCAATGGATTGAAAATTCAACTTGAGGAGGTAAAGAAAATTGAGGAAGAAATAAGTGGTATAGAAATAAGGAGGAGGAATGTGAGAGATTGGAAGCAGAAGTGGTTTCACTAAGAAATGATTTGGAGTAGAAAACCACTCTCTCACCTATCAAATTAGATTTAAACATGCACAAGGAAGAAATTAGTTTAGTTGCAGCCACAAGTATAACCAATGATGGAAATAACAATAGAAAAATAAGCAAGAAGGAGTTCCATCAACAAATCAAGCAACCAAAGAAGGAAATTAAGGAAGAAAAACCAAAGGTGATGCCATGAAAAGCACCTAGAAGATAATTTTCACTTTTGGATGATGCGAGATGCTACAATTTCAAGAAACTTGGAAATATTGCAGAAAATTGTAGATTCATTCAGCAAGAGAATCTATGGTATAGAAGATCCCATCAAGGAAATTAGCAAGGAAGACAACCCACTTCATGGAGTTAAGCCAAAATTGGGTATAATGCTCATTTTTATGGTTATTGCTACTCTTGCAATGATTTTGGCCACAAGGCTATTGAGTGTAGGTTGCATGCAGTGAGTAGTAAAAGGAGGGTCAAGAGATATGAATCTTTTCCTGCATTTCTTAGTCATATCAGATTGTACATTTGTGATAATCTTGGTCACAGGTCCAAGGATTGTAGGACTCCAAGGCACTTAAAGCCATGTAATAAAAGAACAAATATTATGCATAGTAGGCCTTTTAAGAGGATAGTTGGAAATCCACATGCAAAAGAGTATTCACTCAAAGTTTGTAGGAAGAAGGAGTAGCAAAGACCAATAAGAAAAATTTGAGGCTTGCATGGCCTCAGGGGGAGCTATGGTGCATCTTGTTTTTGCATGTAGAATCGTTGATGGTGTTGTCATAACTAGTGAAGTGTGTATGAATAGATTTATCTGTTGAGGAGTGTTTTTTGTTACATTCATTTTTTATGAATTTTATTTTGGCTATTAATGTTGGCTTTGGTAAGGTGTGATTAGGAGAAGAGATGACACAAGTTCAAGGGTAGCACTTATATGCTTCCAATATTTAAATGGCATTATGATTCCTTGGAGGAGTTGCCTATGCATCTCATGCTCTGTGCTCATCTAGTGCAAATGTTTATGTTTAGATGATGCATGGATTATATGTTGCATATTTAGTTTGACATGCAGTTTGCATGTATTATGCAACTTGGTTTGATATTTTATGCATGCAGTGGTGCCATGGATATTAGTATGATGATGTTGAATTATGCTCATATTTATGTTGGATGTTTTTCATATTGTTGTTGTTGCTACATATGGTGATGTTGACGATTTCTGTGATGGTAGATGATGTTTATTTATGATATGATGTTTCTTCTGACATTACATCATTATATGCTTATTTTGTTGCTAATAGTTATTGAGTATCTTGTAGATATTCTTACTCCATTGGATGATTATTATTGCTTCTATGTACAATTATGGAGAGATGATATGTTGGGTTGATTGACGTGATATGTTGCTGCCATATATAGTTGTAGAGAGTTGATATATTGGGCTATTTCGATGCTATATTTATGATTCATGATGTTGGTATATGTTTTTGGTTCGTGATTCTACTGATGCATATTATGGTTGGGCCACTATGTATTGTTACTTGCTGCCGGTTACTACTGCTGATATATTCATTTATGGTTGATGATTTGGGGAGGTTGAGGCATGTCTCATATGTGATTTTATTGAAATTATCTTGCTGCCATAGAGAGGACATGTGGTTGATCATATTCTCTATGTACTTGTATCATGACATTGTTTTGGACATGCATTGATGAGAGAGTTGTTATGAGAGCCATGTTTGGCATATATTCTATATTGAGTCATGATATTTAGTCATGTTATATGGTGATCTAGGTGGATATTGATGGCCACCTGCCAAGTCCACTTGGATCCCCACTGTTGTTTCTTTCAGATTTTCAGTTTCCTTAATTGTAGCATAATTTACTATTTTTAGCAGTTTTTCGGGTCCTGAACTTCCGGAGCCATTTTGAGGCCCTAAACAACGTTTTTATGGAAAATTGGGATCAACATGGGTCCATGGACCAATATTTTCCTTCCCGAAATTGTAATCCTCAGATAGATCTTTCTAACGAGATATTGTGCGTGTCAAACAGAGATCATATGCCAAAGTTACGACCCTGGGAAGTTGATGTACCAATTTACCCAAACGGGGCCCACAATTTGGTGTTTCATCTTCTAGGGTTAGGTTTTTGGATGTTTTGGTTTTACATTGTTTAGCAAGAATAAATAGGCCTTCGAGCTTCATTGTAACATAATTTAGAGGCATGTAGTTGCACATCTCTTCTCAGAGATAAGTTACCATCGCTCTAGCTAGTTTATTTCCACTTCTGTTTGTAAGCATATTTCAGTATTTTATAGTAATGAAATGAAGTATTATTTATGTCACATCTCTATATGTATGGTTATATCTGTAATTTGTTGCATTCCTGTTTAAATCTAGATCAATGGTATCAGATCCTTCTACTCTTTCTCTATCTTTCTTTGCATGTCCCCAACAAGGTTGGGATATAAGGAGTTAGGGCTTGAACTGGTCAAACATTTGCAAGACCAACCTCACAAATCCCGACGGCCTCCCATGGTGGATGGAAAAAAGACGAGGGGGTAGGAGACCCTATCAAAATCTTGCTCGAAGAGGCCCTCGAGTGACAAAGGAATGTGGTGATGGACAACTTTGCCCAAATCCTTCAACGACTACCCAGGGGCGACACATCAACTTCCAATAGCTACTCTGGAAGCGCCACACCATTTAAGGTACAAGTTAACTTTGACATTCCCATATTTGAGGGTCATATAGATGTAGACACTGTAGATAAATGGTTAAATTTGCTAGAAGGGTATTCTTTTGTTCATGATTTTTCCGATTGGGAAAAGATTACCTTTTCTCTTCTCAAAGCCACCCTCCACCTCAAGGACTAGTGGGAAACCTACTATGAGCAGAAGGATGAAAGTACAATCTCACTGTTTTTAGCTGCACCCACTTGGAGTTCATTCTAGACTGCCATCAAGGAGCAGTACTACCTTGTCCGAAGCTATGAGGACCAATACATAAAGTGGACCACGCTGTGTTAGGGAAGGGACCAAGACGTGCCAAAGTTTACCAATATTTTCCATACCCTTCGCACAAAGTTAGGTATCAAGGATTCAGAGTAGCATTTGGTACTCAAATACTACAACTGCTTGCACAAGTACATACAGGAAGAAATATAATTCCTGAACATCTCCTCGATCAGCACGACATATCGATATGTTGTCAAGATTGAGGAAAAGTTTAAACAGAAGAAGCGAGACTTTGGATCTGCAAATTTGAAGCAAGGGAAAGGTGCCCCCAAACCACAGAACAAAGGAAAAAGCCAAGGCAGGGCAGCCCAAGATAACCAGCCTATGCTACAAGAAAAGAACAACGCCACGAAGTTGAAAACGGACACAGGAAAGTGGTGTGAGTTCCATAAGAGATCCACTCGCAACACAAATGAGTGTTGGGCCAAACAGTCACTGGTGGCCGAGCTAAAGGTTTCAGAATCAAATGCATGTTCCAATTCTGAGTCAGAACCCGACAAGGGGAATGACAAAGCAAAACAGATTATTGATGCGGAGCCCAATGCCACCATTGCCACCACAAAGATCCAGAAGGAGGAACCTGAAGATCCAAAGGAGGAGGAGCATCTCTTCCACTCCCAGATGTGGGTAAAGAGCTCCCCACTATAGTTCATTGTCGACATCGGGAGCCAAAAGAACCTCATTTCGGCAGAGGTCATGAAGTGGTTGGGCTTACTGACCACAACACATCCACAACCGTATACCATCAAGTGGATTCACCAAGGACGAGATCTTTACATGAGCTAGTAGTGTCGCCTTCCATACAACCTCAAGCCCTTCACGGATGAGGTATTGTGTGATATTTCTCCCCTTGATGTTTGTGATGTATTATTAGGACAACCATACTTTTGGAAGTGACATGTTGTGTATGAATCAAGGCCCCGTGTTGTTATTATTACTTTGGGAAATAAGTTGTACAAGATACCGGAGGTAGCACCGCCTACCACCATCTCTTTGGTTACTACAAAATAATGCAGTAAGTTCATTTCCAAAACCGGGAAATCTATTTTCGTGATGATAGCCCTCAAGGAAAGAAGAAGACGGTGGCCACAACCTCCAGAAAATGCCCCTCCGCACGAAAACTACATATGGACAAGGTCATGGAGGAGTACGAGGACATATTCACCTCCCCTGCAGGGGTTCCTCTACACTGTCAGGTCAAGAACTCCATCGATCTAACCCTAGGTGTGTCACTGCCTAATGGACTATTCTATTGGTGCTTCATTCTGGAGAACGATGAAATCAAGAGGCAGATTCAGGAGCAGCTGCAGAAAGGTCACATCTGTCCGAGTTCACTAGCATGTGGGAGCCCGATCGTGTTGGTACAGAAGAAGGATGGGACTTGGAGACTTTGCATTGACTATCGGGCGCTGAACAAGATCACTGTCTGTAATAGGTACCCAATCCCATGGATTGATGACCTCCTAGACCAACTGAAGGGGAAAAAAACAAGCAAGATTGATTTGAAGTGAGGATATCACCAGGTACCAATCGAACTCTCTGATGTGTGGAAGACTACCTTCAAAGCCAAGGAGGGCATTTTTGAATGGTTGGTTATGCCTTTCAGATTGACAAATGCTCCTGCAACCTTCATGAGGCTAATGGATGACATCTTGTGGCCATTCACCAACTCATTTGTAGTGGTATACTTGGATGACATCCTGATCTTAAAGTAGAGTTGGGAAGAGCACCTCCACCACATCCGATAGGTTCTCCAAACATTGCAGCAACACAGGTTATGTGCCAATTTGGAGAAATGCACTTTTGGCATGACCCAGGTTCAATATCTCGGATACATTATTGATGAGCGGGGGGTGCATGTGGATCCATCCAAGATCCAAGTCATTCAGGATTAGCCATCTCCAAGCACTCTGACAGAGCTCCACAACTTTCTAGGTCTTGCCAAAAACTACCGCAGGTTCATGTTGGGATTTTCCCATATCACTTGAGTCAAGTCACTAGGGGAGGAGCGAAAGCAAAATTATTTTTGGTCTGAATCTCAATAGAAGAGATTCATAGATTTGAAATATCACCTTTGCTCGGCACCAGTTCTTGCATTACCAGACTTGCAACAACCATTTGAGGTCGAGACAGATGCCTTTGACTATGCTATTGGGGTAGTCCTTGCTCAACACAGGCATCGAGTGGCATATCATAGTGAGACACTTTCAGACATAGTTCGGAAGTATCCCACTTATGACAAAGAGATGTATTCCATTATGCAGGTCTACTGAAAATGGAAGAATTACATTTTGGGGAAGGAAATGGTCATCCACACAGACCACCAACCCCTGTAGTTCATATAGATCCAAGGGAGATTGTAGAATGATCACCATCAAAAGTGATCCACATACCTACAACAGTTCCATTTGAATATCAAGTATAAGAAGGGAAACACCAATAATGTTGCAGATTGCCTCAGCCGACCACCAATCATGGTGTTAACCACCGTGCTCAACCCTTGTGGGCGTGACACTTTTGATTGGCCACTTCTCTACAAAAACAACCCAAAATTTGGCCACACATACAAAACACTCTTGGAGGATCAACATGTTCCAGATTTCACCTCCAAGATGCCCTGTAATGCCACCTGGGTCACCTTTGTCTTCCTTCAAGCGAGCGTGCTAAGATGATTTGGGAAGCACACTACAATCAATCTACTGGGAATTTCGGGATCGAGAAAATGGTGGTAGTACTACAGAAGTATTTCTATTGGCCGAATATTCGACAAGATGTCAGGAAGTACATCAGATCATGCACTGCCTGCGACATTGCCAAACCGACCATCAAGAAGCAAGGCCTCTATACCCTACTTCCTACCCCTAGTCAATCTTGGGAATCCATTTTCATGGATTACATGTCGGGCCTTCCTTCTACTAAGCATGGAAATGACTGTGTTTTTGTGGTCGTCGTCAGGTTCTCAAAGATGGCCATTATGGCAACCTGCAAGAGGAATATCACAGCGAAAACCACTGCTAAACTCTTCTTTGAATGAGTGTGGGTACACTTTGGGATCCCATAGTCTATCATCTCAGATCAGGACAATAGGTTCCTTAGTACATTTTGGTCTAGTCTCTGGTTGGTGCTGGACACCAAATTAACTAAATCCACAACCTTCCATCCTAAAACTGATGGCTAGACAGAGGTTGTCAACAAGATGATCATACACATTCTGTGCATGTACAACTCAAAGAATCCATGCACATGGGATGGGAGCCTCCCCTATGTTCAACACAACTATAACCGGGCTCTCCACAGCTTGACTGGCCACAACCCTTTTCAGGTGGGCTTGGGATTCCAACCACTATGTCCCATTGATGTGGCCAAGCTATTTGCAGCTACTCACACAGATTCGAATCATGTCCAATCCGAAATAGATAAGGCAAATAGATTCATTGAGCGCATCCAACATATTCGCCAACAGGTCCACGACATTCTAAAGAAATCAAAGGCCAAGTACAAGAAGCGACATGATCAACATCGGGTGCCATACAAATTTCAGGTGGGTGAAAAAGTCCGGTTCCATTTTCAAAAGAACGCCTTACCAGAGCCTATCGGAAACTTATACCACTCCAATATGGTCCTTACACCATTACCAAGGTTGTGGGAGACATGCATTTGAGCTCAAAATTCCCCCATTCCTTGGCATGCATCTAGTGTTCAATGTGGACTACCTTCGACCATATTTTCCACCATTACTAGACACATCCGACATTGCAGAACAACTCACACCCACAGAGTTAAATCCAGCTTGCATGGAACAAGATGCAATTAATCAGATCATGGACACACAAAGCAAGCACACTCGCCAACAAACTATCCAACTGTATCGAGTTGTCAAAGTAGGCCAACTCCTTCACCAGGGCAAGTGGCTCACCAGGGACCAAGTTCAGTAAAAGTTTCCTCATCTCATGGAGGAACTCA
>APFE030340516.1:0-15154 GCA_000404065.3 Pinus taeda
GGGTTTTTTAGCCATTCTGAGGAGCATGAGTATAGGTGAGTGTGGTTTATAGCACAGTAGGGAGACTGACATGATGGCAGTGACATTTTACTGTGTAACAGTGCTATTGGATGATAGATGTCTTCATGGTGTATCATAGCTTCACCTCCACATGGCGAAGTGCATAGAGTCTTCGATGGTCCTTGGTTCACTTGATGAAGCTTTAACATGTTGTTCCCTGCTTGCATGTTGGAAGGCTTGACAAGCTCATCTATTCACGAAAGTGCATGTTTGTCATGTTCATCCGCTTCACATGCTTCGTTCATTCGTCCATTAGTGAACCTGTTATCCTACATGTGCTCCCTTCTTTCATCCCATTCATCGTCTTGCCATGTTTGTTGGTGTCCCTATACCCACAGTCACTCATGACGAGATGACATCAAATCCAAAACCTCCTAGTCTACCATGACACATGATCATTCGGATGCAGGTGACCAAGAGAGGCAGCAAGGCTATGATGCAGGATGATGGCTCCGAGAAACTACTGATGAAAATTGCGTAAGAGTCACTGAGAGATGGAGATAAGCAATCTGAGTTTATAGTGACTGTCTACAAGGTCTAGCTCGGCCGGGAGATAAAATTGCACAAATTTTGGGAGGAATAGTCTGGGCTGCTGGAAGGAAAGGCATACATGCTCTGCTGAATTTTTAGAACGAACGAACAGCAGGGCTTGACAACCAAATTTGTGTAATTTTCCAGAGGAATGGGTCGGGCTGCATGAAGGGTCAGCAGGTAGGGATTGCGCAATTTTTCTAGGGAACTACCCAAGATACTAGCAGCCAAAACTGCACAATTCCCAGACGAAACTTCTTGTTCGCTGTTGGGGTCACTAGCAGCCAAAATTGTGTAATTCCCAGAGGGAATTGCCAGTTGGCTGCCTGGGAGACTGGTAGTAGAAACTGTGCAATTCCCAGAGGGAACTGCAATCTGCTGAAGGGGTTGTTAGCAAGAAAAACTACACTGAGGTTGGGAGGTTGGCCTGTTGATCATCTCTACACAATTTCTGAGCTGACCTAACTGATGGGCGACAGAAAGCTTGCTCATGAACATTGCACAATTTCTGAGATGAACAACTGGTCTACTATCGGGATGACTGATTGGGAAAACTGTGCAATTTTTTGAGGGAGACAGGGACAGGCACTTGGTGTTTGTCCAACCTGTCTGTGTAATTTCCTCAGTCAGTTGAACGAGTGAGGTCAGTGGCCTCTATGAAAGTTTTGAGGGGAGTCAGTCCCAGTGTGACTGTCGGGTCCGACTGTCTGGGGGGCCAACATGAGAGCTAATTGAATTTCTTTTGGGCAACACAACTTGAAAATATTAGCTTGGTGTTTCTGAAATGTTCTAGTTGACAGTTGATCGAGTCGATGGCATGGTGATGGTTCGATTGTCAGAGGGGAGTCAAGTCGTCAGAGCCTTCAACAAAATGGCTAAGTGTGTGAACAATCGAAAGATGCATAGGTGATCATACGGACACACACTTGCATGACTTGATAACAAAACAACCAAACCATCCAGACACACATGTTCAACAAGACTGACAGACGGTGTAAGTGACAAGCGTGACACTCATGATTGATCGTTCATTGATCGAGACAACGCTTTCGTGACAGTGAATGTGACTTTGTGTGTGAGTGTGATAGATGCTTTCATAGCAAACACAACAAACACATACGAAGTGAAGACTTTGAACATAACCAAAACATTGTCGCAAGCATGACTTAGACATCAGCATGCAGAGACTTGAATGAAATGAACAAGCAAGGTGGGTGTAAAGACTCACACGAGCTCACAGAGTGATACCGAGTGTGTGCAATCATCAAGTGAAACTCTTCAAGAGAGGCTTTGAAATTGGTGCAGGACAAAATTTTGGAGGGTGGTTGTAGCCGCTACAACAGTCTCTCATGTATTTGGTCAACACTAGGCTAGATATATGCTTCGCAGTTAATACCCTTAGTCATTTCATGGTATAGCCGAAGAGGATACATTAGGCAGTAGTGAGGCATATTCTGAGGTATGTTCGGGACAAAGTCGAGTATGGATTGAGATATACTCGAGGAGATGACATTAGACTTTGTGAGTACACATATGCAGATTGGGCAGACAGTTTAGTGGACACAGGAAAAGTATCTCCGGGTACTGCTTCAGTGTTGGATCAGGGATGGTTTCTTGGTGTAGCAGGAAGTAGAAGTTAGCAGCACTAAGCTCTGCAGAAGAAGAGTATATGGCAGCTAACATAGCTACGTGCGAAGCTATATGGTTTCGAAAGATGCTAGTAAGCTTATTCAGGTAGAGGATGGAGGCGACCAGTGTCTATTTGTGATAACCAGAGTTGCATAAAGCTCTCTGATAATCCAGTGTTTCATGACAGGTCGAAGCACATCGATATTTGGTATCACTTCATCAAAGATTGTGTACAACATGGAGCAGTCCAACTACAGTATGTTCCCACAGAAGAGCAGGTTGTAGATATACTCACAAAAGCTCTATGGAGAGTTTTAAAGAACAAATGGGTATGGTGGAGAACCCATTTCAGTAGCAGGGACAGGCTATTTTGGATGCTTTTCAGTTGCAGCAGCAATAGATAAGTGGGAGTTGCAGTGCATATGCAGTGTTGGCAATAGTTTAGCAAGGTCAACAGCAACACAGACACAACGTATATTAGAGTTGTGCAAATGTTTGTGTGCAAAATATCCAGAGATCAACAACATGACAGGAGATGATGCATGAACGGGGTTTTGCGATAGGGTGTGCAGTTGCACTAGAACGCATTCCTCTCTTAGAGGGAGTGTTAGTTTTTGTAGCATTAGATGTGTTCTAGCCACAAAATTTTGTGGAGAGGCTAGAATACATGAGCTATTCGAAACCCAGAAATCATTTCTGGAAATTCTGCCTAAAAATGACTTAATTAGATTATTAACCAGTTTTTAAATATTTCCTAAGTCTAAACTTAGGGAATATGGTTAATTATTCAGAATTAATTAAACCAAAGCGTGAATGATCTAGAAATTCACACGGATAGACTCCTAGATGATCCTATCCATTGATTAAGTTTTAATATTCGTTGTTGGTGCTCCAACAGTGGATTATAAGAGGAAGTCGATGCAGTGATGGAGAAATTATCCAATGCAGATACTCAGTTGCCCAGGAAGTTTGATTTTCTCAGTAGCAATAGCTCAACAGAGAAGATAGAGACAAAGGGTGAGTAGCATGTGAAAGAAGAGGGCAACAATATTCCAAGAAGAAGATTTCCAGTTCCCGAAAGAGGCTAAGGAAGGAAGGCCGAAACTTCTAGAGGGCCAGCTTAAGCTCTGTACAGAGGGTGACGCAAGGAGCTCAACGCAAAGGCTAGGGAGGCAATTTCAGAGGAAGAAAATAGCTATGGGGTGAGAGAAAATTCTCACAATATTTTTGCTAGTATTTCCCCAGATTAGATTGCCAGCTGGGCATCTAAATTATTGTACTCAAAATTGTTGAAGATTAATAATAAAACCCTCATCTGTTGCACCAGTTTTCCCAAGTTGGGATTTTCCTGGGGACAATTGTCGAAAAATAACTGTGTCAAAATTATTTTGTGCTAGAATTTCTCAGCTTCCAATATTTTATTTTCCACAATATTTTTATGGTGAAAATTGCAGTTGTGATTTATTCATTGTTTGTCGTAGCAAATAAACTACATAATTAATTTTTCAGTTAGAAGAATAATTTCTAGTAGCTGCAATAGACAAAATTTCACAGATCAAACATCTCTTATGGAGATTTAATGGGATAAAGAAGCTAATACAAGAATTTTTGGATCAAGGGGTTATCATGCCTAGTGTGTCTCCTTTGGATCTTTAATTGTATTGGATCCAAAAAAAATGTTACTTGAAAAATGCATGTCAATTTTAGGGCACTTAACAAGATCACAATCAATGGTTACTCATTACTAAGCATTAATGAGTTAGGCCAATTGTAAGGAGAAAATTAGTTTTCCAATCTTGATCTTAAGTTAGGATATCATTAGGTAATATTTAAGGAGGAAGACACTTGGAACACTTTTTTAAAATAAAGCATTAGTTGCTTGAATGGTTGCTAATGCCATTTGGGCTTACTAATGCTTAAACCACATTTATAAGTTCGATTAACATAATTATTAGGCCCTTCACTAACTCCTTCATAGTTGTATATTTAGAGGACAACATAGTCCACAACAAGACATGGGAGAAACACTTTGAAGAAAGTGTTAGATATACCTCAAGGAGAAGAAGTTTCATTTGAACATGAAGTGTGTTTTTGCTAGATATGTACCTCTTTATCTAGGGTTCATGATTGGTGTACTCAAATTGATTAAGGTTTAACCAACAAAAAAGTGCACACCATTCGAAATTGACCCTAGCCCATGTCACAAAGGTAAAAGGTTTAATCATCATTTGTTAGTGTTCATAGAAGGTTATTTCACATTTCTTAATTAATGCTACACCTTTACATTCCTTCACAACATAAGAGAGCCAAAAAAAATTAGGATGAAGGAACTAATGAAAGCCTCCAACACACTATAGAAAAGTATTGTTAAGAACTTGTGTTTGGAGTTCTAAATTTGCAAAAGTAGTTTGAGATTAAGGATGATTCATTTGGTTATGTTACGGGGGTAATACTCATGCAAGAGGGAAGAATGATTGCTTATCATTTCAAAACCTTTAGTAGAATGGTGTTAGGATACCTTACCTTTAACAATTAGATACTAACTTTAAATTAAGTAGTGAACATCCTAGGGAAGGAGACAACAATTCAAACTAACCATAACCCTTTGCAGGGCATATCAAGTGGATGCCTTATCTATAGTTGATTAACCTTATCATCAAGTACAAGGGTGTTACTAATATTGTTTATTTCTTATAAAATCAATTTAAGTTAACAAGAGTTCACACAACCATCATACAATTACAACCTTTTCCATTAGAAGATATGCAAATATAGTAGAAAGAGGATAGAGGATTTCATCTGATTATAGTTAAATTTCGTAAATGAGTGAAGAAGCTCAACTACCATTTAAAGATGGCTTGTTGTATAAGAAAGAAAAGTTGTGTATACCCATTAGGGAACGTAGAAAACCATGTTTGTTAGAGAAACTTATAATTTTAAAGTTGATCAACATTTTGGAGCTTGAAAGAGCTAATTAAAAAAAATACAAAAGGTATATATATGGGCTAAACACATCAACCAATGTTGCTAAATCTATCTAGGAAAGTGAATTTTGTTGTGTGTCAAAGTTTTCAAATAGAACAATGTGTATATATATTCCTTTTCCTATATTATATTGACCATGGGAGAGCATTTCAATGGATTTCTTTAGAGGGCTACTAAACACTAAATAAAGGCATGACTACCTATATGTAGTGATTAATAAATTCAACAAGATGAGGCAGTTGATTCCTTACAAGTACATTGTCACTAGAGGAGCTAAGTTGTTTTTCTAAAAGATATGGGATATTTGGGTTACCTAAATCCATTATTTTTTACTTGTATAACAAATTTCTAGATTGATTTTGGAAAATCATTATGGGGTATGATGGATACTAAGTGGAAAATGAGTACATCCTTTAATTTGCATATAGATGAACAAATCAAAGTAGTCAATAGGATCATTGTTCATTTGCTAAAGAGGGTAAATAGAAGGAACCTAAGTCATGGGATGAGAACCTACCTTACTTACAACATTATTATAACTAGGGACTTCATAGTTCTAACAATTAATCACCATTTCAAACATGTTTGGGAATTGTTCTTGGGGTGCCCTTTGAAATTCCATTTGTTCAAACCACTAGACAGAAATCAACAGAGGGAAATGATGATCAAAACAAATCCATAAGTTTCATTGAAATTATTCAACTTATACATAGGTAGGGGTAGAGTAGTTGTAAAGAGCATGTAAAGGTATAAGGAAAGGTAAGGTTTACATGTGGTATCACATCAATTTTAGGTGGAAGATATGGTATGTTTTCATCTCAATAAGAAATGAATACAAGGCCCAAGGAAGAAACTAAAGCACATTAGGTATAGTCCCTTTGAGATTGTGTAGCCCATAGCGGAAATCCATGCTCGACGAGAGAAAGGAAGAATTGCCAATATTGGAAGATGTGTAGATTAAGTTGGAACATGACATTATTTTGTAAAGGAAACTTCATGAAACTCACATGGCTAAACAAGAGTTGCATAGAATTTATTTGAAGGGCCAAGATCCTACAAACGAAATATGGTATTTAATAGAAGAGGTCAAGGATAAAAATTTCTTCAAAACTAATCAGTTTTAGGGGACCAAATTGCTAATATGCTAGTAGTTAATAGATATCTTCTAATGTTATCATATTAATATTATAAAGTTGATCCTAGCTATTGAGTGGTTAAATTAATGTAACTAGCTTAAAGTGTTATATGACAATTAATTGAGAGATGACTACATGTGAGGGTAACATATGTAATGTTGGATAACCTAGTTTGAAAACTGGGAGATGTACTTTTCACAACATCATAAGTAACGAAGTCATATAAATTAGATGGTCGGTAAATGCCATAGGCATAAATCCATGATTCACATCAAAACATTTACCCCATGATACATCTCACATTGCCAATATTTAAAAAAATCATAAAAGTTACTAAATTATAACTTTATTTTTAATTACTATTATTATTATTAATTATAAAAACAATTAATATGAGTTAAACATATATAAAATTTAAAAAACATATAACAATATGCTTAATCATAGAGATTCAACCCCTCTTTATCATGGAAATTCTTGACTTGTAAATAGTTTTTGTTACAATACCATGGGCCATTTCCATGGTTTATCAATACCACATGCGCAATATGATGCTTGTTGATATGAGATTTTTTAATTAATTAATTTGACATAAATTAATTAAAATAGCATAACTAATTTGGAGATAAATCTTAACCCTTGATTTGTAAATATTGCTATGGATATTTTAGCATATTCTATGAAAGTTAAATCTCTACCATCCACCTAATAATTACTGATAAGTTAATTAAAATTGGGGAAGTTCTATTTTGAAATAGACAAGCCTATCCTCGCAATATAATATTTATTATTTTCTTTAATTATAATTATTTGTTATTGTATTATATTTATTTATAGTAAATTTTATAAAATATTATACTATTCTTGGGATTAATGTAAGGATAATAAAACATTGTTAGGAACCAAGTGTCTTGTGAAGGAACATGTGCAATGGAAATAGGATAAAATAATTTAAATTCATGAAGACTATTGATTTGTACGAGATTATTCCTCGAAATTATTCGTAATTAGGTCATCACTAGTTCAAATTTCATGGGAAGAGTTGAGTGTGGAATGAGGGTAAAAATTATGCCATGGAACATTTAGGCTCCACCAGGACTTCATAATCTTGATGACATCATCATATAGATAGGTAGATCATCTCTTCATATAATATTGAAACTAAATCCCAACCTAGATTCAACCTAATTAATTAAGAAAAAAAACATCTAAGTAACATGAACAAATGTAGCCCCAAGAGTTAGCTCAATCGGTTAAGTCAGGGCCTCGCCAGATGGGAGGTCACAGGGTCAATTCCCGAAAAGCTCTTGGGGTCAGGTCTGCGATGGCCGAAAGGTTTGATCCCCTCCGATCAGCCTAGTTTCCGATTGTGGACGTAACGGCCACCCAATGCCAAGGGTGGTCGTGAACCACACAGATAAACAAAAAAACAAAAAAACAAAACATGAACAAAAATAAATTTTAATTTGGAAATACAAAACAAGTTTTTTTCTAATTCATTAGAAGTTCTTAAACTTACTCATCCGACGTTACGAGAACTTACAAATAATAACAAAATTTGAGATAGCAAATCCATGACGAATTTGCAGCGAGACCAGCTTATGGGAAGCTATGAGATAGGAAAATGTCTCTAA
The DNA here is from genome assembly GCA_000404065.3 of Pinus taeda. Lineage (NCBI taxonomy): Eukaryota > Viridiplantae > Streptophyta > Pinopsida > Pinales > Pinaceae > Pinus > Pinus taeda. The sequence goes on from APFE030340516.1 coordinate 7,976, forward strand.
GATGGGGGAGATGAAAATCGCAAGGAAAAAGACGTGAAGAGAATCTAGTGGTAAGCATGATGATGCAAATTCATTATAGACCAAACTTCTATTCAGGAAAATCTCTTTCAAATTCTATGTGAAAGGTTGGCAAATTTGAGCTAGAAAACCTAACCCTTTTCAGAAGAGAAGTGGAGCATCCCTTGAGAGCAATGACTACAGACCACATTTTCAGGACTAATGAATTCCAAGATGGAATGGTCCTGGTAGCTAAACTATCTTCTGAGGAAGACCTACAAAATGTTGGAATAAGCCTTCACTGGTAGAAATCGAAGCCCATGAGTAGCACAAGCACATTATAAATTTGTGTGGCCCAACAGCTTGACAATTTTTTAGCAGAACCACGGGGAGACAAAGGGCTAACTTTTAACAAAAAGTCCCCAATATAGATACATGCAAGGACGCGGTTCCCAAAATTTTGCACAAACATGTTTGTTGGAGTCGTGTATGTGGTGTAGATTGACAACAAGAGACTTTGAGTAGTCTTGGTTCTCAGATGTGGATAAAAGTTGTGCCTCGAGAGAAAATGATTTTGTACACAAATCAAGTACACCGAGAAAATGATTCGTGGTAAATATCCCAAGATAGAGATGAGTATAGGGGAGGGATGCCATTACCTGTGCACCCTCCCATCCACGCTGGCTACTGATGTGGAGACTTAGTTTCTGTCGTATGACACTTGTTGATTGGGATGTGCCACCTGTTGCAGTGGGTGGGTGCATTAAATAAACCCTTCTTCCTGTTGTCTAGGGTTTCCTCAAGCGTGTTTTGTGAAACCGACGATAGCTCCTCTCAGCTCTAGTATTAGTTCACCTGGTCCGCCATTCTGGTGCTACTCACTGGACAATGTTGTTTGCAATGGTTCATTTCTCGTTTAGGGTTTAGGGTGTGGTTGCTTTACTGCGTTGGGCAATGTTGTTGGCAGTGGTTCATTTCTCGTTTAGGGTTTAGGGTGTGGTTGCTTTATCGCATCGGGCAATGTTGTTTGCAGTGGTTCATTTCTCGTTTAGGGTTTAGGGTGTGGTTTCTTTACCACGTTAGGCAATGTTGTTTGCAGTGGTTCATTTCTCGTTTAGGGTTTAGGGTGTGGTTGTTTTACCTATTTCGAGGGGGGTGTTGTCGCTTCCAGAGACATCCTTGGATTGCTTACAAGACCAGTGCCTGGTAACATCTATCTTTTATGTGTCTTATATGATCTTCAAGAAACTGTAGACATCATATACATTTTATGCACATAATAAATACAAATATACAATAAACAACATGGATTGGTTCCTTCATCCAAGGACATAAGCCTTGTATTTCTGGTATCCTTTCACATATACAACTCACATGGATACAAGTATAAACTAGTCGAGGCCGAGTAATTCGGGGACCTGTATTTTAATCATCTTTTGCAGAGTAATGAAAGAAGAGAATGAGATAGACTAACTCATCACATAGAGTTTGAAACATCAAGAATTCTACACTTATCTGAGTTAAAGATAGACATAATGGATGAAAGAGGATTGGATGCTATGATTCATGGGCCACAAATTTAAAGATATAATCTCAAAGATACATACAAACATGTGCATTAACTAGTCAACACAAATGAATCTGTAAGAACATATGAGACATTTCTGGCACCTACAATTGCATGAATCAGAGAGGAAATGTGAACATAATGGAATTTAACAGATAGGTAACATACTGTAGTACTCGAAGGTTGGAATCACCACTATTTCATTTATATTTTGAAAGATGCAAATATGTAATTCATACAGCTTCATAAATCACATGTAGTTTTTCTTCAGAATTCAGAACCTTTATTAATTGCTTCTTCCTCCCTTTTATAAGGAGAGGGAGAATAGGAAAATTACAAAATATCTCAGGCTAAACTTCCAGTTGCCTACATGACTAGCTGTCTCGGTGTGCTGGCTCTGTCACCTCCAATTATTACAACAGAAAGATACATTTCTTGGAAATAAAACATCATAACGATATCAATAAAAAACAACAAAACATAATTCACCAATGAACTAAAATGATGGTCTTGTAAATATCTCCACACCACTCTTCTTTGTTGGCCTCTAGTCCAAACATGTCTCTGTTAAATTACGCCTCATACTCTCTCGGTAGGTTCCTTATCGCTTTCGGCCTTAACCACTTTGATTATTCTTTTGCAAGAACCGGGAGTGACATGTGTAATGGCCATAACAGACTCTAAACACAAATGCTGTCTCATCCATCCCTTCTTACAATCTTGATTAAGCCAACATAACCAATCGTGCCCCGCGGAACAAGTCATACAAGTGTATCGGGACTTAGGCCATTTAGGAACTTTAAGCATAATTGGATTCATAAAGCTACGATTGTCGATTTCCTTTGGCTCTTTATGCCTTAGCCCCAAGGGCTTAGGTGAAAACTCCATGGTGGAAACCTGGGGACTCAAGGCCTAAGCCTTCTGGAGCTAAAAGCCTTTAGCTGGGATGGGGGCTGATTCTTTGATATATTGCATTGTAACAGGTCCCAATGCATAATATGTGGGACAGTACTACATATGTGCCTAGGACCCATTTCCAATATCAGAGCTCGAGGATCGGGAATCTGTAATCTTTGCTTCCGGTTGCACCCTTCCAAAACTTGCGATTGCGATATGCGACGTGGTTTGGTCCACGTGGGAAGAGGATAAGGGACGGTCAGCGCGAAGGCTTTAGCACATAAAAACCTTTAACGACTTCTCCACCCAACCATTTAATTGGTACATAAAGTGCACATAATCTGTGGATCAATGGTTTTCATTGATGTCAACCCAAGTAGCACCAGGGGCTACCCCGATCTTGCATGGGCATTTTGACTTTACAACTTACTCTATCATAAGTCAAAAATCTTTTAGATGGATTCTACTCGTCGATATGTTTCCGTTGATATATGGCACGCCAAGTGTTTCTTCATGGTTTGAGAGATATTCATGTTTGAAGTTAGTAACCCCAGTTAGTGGGATAAAACCCTATGGGGTTATGGCATGGCACTCATAATTGGTTGTGGTCATTGAATATTCAATAATTAATAATAATAAAATTCCTCCTAAAATCCCTCCAACGTTCACTTGTTGAGGACCCTCTCAACTCAAGACATTGATATAAATAATGACCCTCATATCCTCCTCTAGTAGGGATTTTGTGGCTTCAAACACATCATCGTGGAAGTTTCGCTATAACTGTGTTTCCGTGAAGCTTCAAATGCTAAAATTAAAACCCATTTGAGCCGAAATCTTGATGGACCTCGTGACTGAATTTCAGATCTTGGATCTATATTTTTGGAGATATGGTTTGAGGAAGTTAGGGTTTTTGCAGGCTCCCGAATTCCATGTCAAACAAGCGATGTTGGGAAAATCATCATAACATTCTCTCTGAGCAATGGATTCAAATTTTGTAAATAGTCACAGAAATATGACAGACTATAGTTTGTTGAGTAATGTTTTCAAGGCCGAAGTTTGCAACAGGGACACGTAGAACTTCGTACAAGTTTTCTCTACTAAACCAATCTATAATCAGGTCATCATGGGATAATGGGCATAACTCTTTCTTGAATAATCCAATATTGATCAGACCTATGGGGTTGGATAGAGGACTCATAGGGTTACCACAGGATGAAATGTGAGACTCTAGAGATCCGAAATTACATAGATACAACAGATTCAATATCAAGCTCCTAGAAGACAATAAAAAGTATGCATTCAAGGATCATTGCAGTAAGGACCACACATCAACAGTCAAATGTAAGTCTCCTACAACAAAGTATATATGATTAGTGTTTACATTTAAAATATAAGTATCATCTTTGACATATGTTTTTGCAGGAAAACGTAAGTATATAAAAGGTCTCGGTTATATTTGTATGTCTCTATATGTCACAGTTAGTTTTGGTACCACGCTTTGGATGTCCTATTATTGATACTACACATTTGATGCTACACATTTTTGATGCTACACCAAGTATGCTAAATCTATATTATGTTGTAAGTTTATGTTACTTGTCATAGTTGATAGAATGGTCTATGTTGTTGTACTTAGAACTTGGTCCATCACAAGTCTAGAGTTTCTCATCAATTTTTATTGTATATATCTTTAGGTCAGTTTTGGATATAATCTTGCATAGATTCTAGGCCTATATCAAGAGTGGGAGTCTTTGTGTTAATTTTAGGTATGTTCTATGCTAAAGCAATTTATTTCAATTTCTTTTCCACATTAGCAATCACATCAACATAAAGTAAACCACAGATAGAACATAAATATAAATCGCACAAGACAAGCCAAGACAAGAGGACACAAGATGTGGCACTAGCCAGGGACAAACCCCATAATGTGAGGAAACCCTTGATCAATTCCTCTTTTATGTTCTTCAAAGTTCAACAGAGAGATATCAGCATGAGATCAATTGAAGACATATTGCTTCAATTGATTCTCTAAGGTGACTCGTTCACCTATCATAGTGTTGCATCTCGTCTATTTGCTTCACATTACCATGTGACACTTTGATGTACTGTCACATGTGTTGAGCCTTGATGACTGAGTTGCTCTTATCTTCATGCTGCTCATCATGCTACATCTTCCATGGTATTATTCATCATCAAGCTGCCCATGCTCATGGTCTTATTCATCAATATATTGCCCATGCTCATATCATCATGCTGCTTATTATGTTGTCCATGATCTCATACATCATGTTGCCCATACTCATATCATCATGCATCATTATGTTGCCCATGCTCATATCATCATGCTGGTTATTATGCTGCCCATGATCTCATACATCATGTTGCCTTCCTTTGGAGACAGATGCTCCAGCTGTTTCGACAGTTCCCTATAGTCCCAGCTTTTCTGGCGATTCCGACTTTTCCAACAGTGCCGACAGTTTCGACATTTCCGACTTTTATGGCTTTTCCGAATTTTCCGCTTTTTCCAGCATTTCTGGATTTTCTACCGTTTCCGGCAGTTCCGGCTTTTCCGACAGTTCTAGCTTTTCTGGCTTTTCCATCTATTTTGGCTTTTCCTGTAGTTCCAAATTTTTTGGCTTTTCTGGCTTTTTCAGTAGTTCTGGCTTTTCTAGCTTTTCCGGCTTTTCCTTAGGATCTCTCCTTCTACTAAAACACAAAGACAAGTAGAGAGAGGAAGCCATTCAAGTGTGTGTATAAATGACTTGAAGTCCTCTTCTATTTGTACTAAAACGTATAGGTTGAATAGACATGGTTGTTGGGCTTCTGAGCCTACATAGGTTGTTGGTTGACTTAACAATTTGTCCATAACATAAATAAATTCATAACTTCATAAATACTTATCGGAATCGGATGATATTTAGATCAATCCTACACCTCTCAACGAGAGGGATCCAATAAAAATATCAGCTGCCATAAATAATATGACCCACATGGAGTTTGGCCCTATTTGCCAATTTTAACACTCCCTCTCAACTAGGGAGAACTCCATCCGCTGATCCATATGTCCAATCGTACTATCTCTGCCATCAGTGCCCTGCACTGCTCTTCTCAGCTCTGCTATCTCTACTCAGCTCTACTGGCTCTGCTCTGCTCTGTTGGCTTTGTTGGCTCTGCTCTTCTCAACTCTGCTGGCTCTGTTGGCTCTGCTCAGCTCTACTGGCTCTGCTCTGCTCTGCTTAGCTCTATTGGCTCTGCTCTGCTCAGCTCAGCTCTATTGGCTCTGCTCTACTCAGATCAATTATCATTCTTTAGTCCCCTGGTGCCTCCTGTGCAGCCGTCGTCCCCTATCGGTTCTTTCTTCCAAGCAGTACCTTCCTAGCCGCAGGACAATTATGTGGCTACCTGTTCCGTCTCCGCCTCTGCTGATGATCATGCAGATGGTCTCGTACATCATGTACTGGGGGCATTGGAACCTGATCTGTCATTCATGTCTCATGACATGTGTTCCTCCCGTAGCATGTTTCTTCCATCCCGCAAAGATATCTTGGGAGCCATTTTCCCCAGAAGCCCATGAGCGAGGGTCTCGAGGATAGTTTGATCTTGTGTCAACCTCGATAAAAAATAAAGCAAGGGTCCTGGAACATAGTTCCTTGTCTTATGTCAAGCTCGTTAACAAATGAAACAGGGAGTCTCCAAGATAGTTTGATATTGTGTCAACCTCGTTAAAAAATGAAACAAGGGGTGTGGAGCATAGTTCCTTGTCTTGTGTCAAGCTCATTAAAAAATGAAATAAGGAGTGTTGAGGAAAGTTCTTGATCTTGTGTCAACCTCGTTAAAAAATAAAACAGGGTTATGAGGATAGTTCTTTTACTATGTCAACCTCATTAAAAAATGAAACAACTCCCTTTTCCAAATCGAGTCTTTGATTAAGATCTTGTAAAATCCGAGTTGAGTCTTTCCAAGATCTCGAAAGTGAACCTTCATTCCATCCACCTCGTTGAATGCAAATGAAACTTGAGGGGCATGTACCTTGATTTGCGTCATTATGCTGGGGGCATGCGAACTTATAACAAGCATAGTTTTTCATTTCAAGCTTGTGTAAACATGAAACCGAATCCAAGCAGAGTTCTCCATGGTTCAAGCTTGTGTAAAAATGAACCCATACATGATTTACATCTCGTGATTTCCGTTTTTATCCGCTAAATTCTGCTAGATGAGCCTTGGTTGCTTCATTCCATCGCCACCATTTCTTTGGCTGATCATATGCTTTCACCTGGTTGTTTTTCCTTTCCTAAGGAACCGCAACGATGAGTGGTTTTATTAGCAGCCTCTTGACCATTACATGTTTTGAGCAGTTCCACCATTCTCAGAACCAGTTGCTACCCTTTATACCACTCGTTCCTCCAGGACGAGTCTCCTTTAAGCTCTTTTTTGACTCGTAAAAGATGAAAAGAGTGCTGAGTTTTTCCCTTTCAACTCATTAAACGGATTAAAAAGGCAGTCCACTTTAAACTCTTTTTTGACCATATAAACATGAAACGATCGTCGGACTTTTGTCGTTTCGAGTTCAATACTGGTTATGAAACGACGTGTTTTCAATCATTTTTTTACTTTTTCGGATCGAGGTCATTCATTACGAAAAGCACTCCTTGGTCGTAATGGTCAAGCGGTTCTTTGAGTATTATTTTATACTTTTTCAGGCTCGAGGGACACAAATT
>APFE030340518.1:0-30828 GCA_000404065.3 Pinus taeda
TCGGGCATTGAAATCACCTATTAAAAGGATATTACCATCATTCCTTAGGCTAGAAATATCGTTCTCTAAACTATTGCAAGGGTTAGTTTTATCTAGATTCTTCTTCTTATAGAAATTAGAATTAATGGGGGGGAAATAACATATTGCTATGTAGGACTTTTTGTTATGAATGTCTCTGATCTCTATCCAACTAAATTGGTTGTAAGGGTCGTTTTTATAAAGCCTAACATAGGGGGAGATGTTCTTCTTAATGTAACAAGCTATTCCCCCAATGCCTCTACGGGAGGATCGCTTGTTCCATGTAGACCATAGCGTAAAGCCATCTATGTTAGGCACCTTAGATTCTTCGTGTTCCCAAGTTTCAACAAGCAAAATAATATCAACATCCTTTGAGATCCAATTTAGCTTGGGGCCTTTGTTCCATGGGAAGCCCCGACAGTTCCAAGAAAGGATCCTGAGCATGTTTAGTTGCTATTGATTACTATCTTTTTGGTTTTTGTCTCGAATAAAGGCTTTTCTGTTTCTGATTATTGCCCATTTTCCTTCCTTTATAGCTTCTTTTACCTTTTGAACCTCCTTTCTTAATTCTGCTTGATCTTCTGGAATGAGATCTTCATTTATGAATATTCCCGTTCCTTTTAGACTTGAGGTTTTACTAAGTATGTTGTGCTTATGATCAGTAGAGCTCACCTTTATGCAGATTAATATTGCTTTATTCTCGGTTAATTTCCCCAACCTTGTTGCTTCTGTGAGACACATTGTTTCAATTTGTAATCTATTATGTAATTCTGTCTGGACTAAGGCTAAAGTATCCTCACCTTCTTCCTCGTTTAAACCAAAGATTATAAGGTTTAAGGTCCTTTTGTTACGTTCGTGGTCTAAATCTATTAATTTTTTCATTTCGTCTTTAATTGGTTTAATATCTAACTTATCTACCACATTATTTAGGGTGAGGCGGCTATTAACTTTTTCTTCTAATTCTTTAATCATGTCTTTCATTTTAAGACCCTCTAAGGTATCAACGTCTCCTTGCTGGGATGGTTGGTTAGTATCTTGGTTTTGCTTTTCTATAACATGCAATCTAGTCTCCATTGCCTCCATTTTATTCTCCAGTAGTTCTATTTTATTTTCTATTTGTTTCTGGATAGTGTTTTCAAGGGATGCCAATTTGTTTTCCAGTACGGCTTCTAAATCTTTTTGTAACTTGGCTTCTCTTTCTTCTCTGCGTTTCTCTAAAGACTCTATATACTCATAGAGGCCTTGTAGAGTAACTGTGCTAGGCCTGCCCTTGGTAATCTTTGGTAACTGTGGTGAAGTATTCATACTTGAAATTATATGAGCAAATATGTATTAAAAAAAGGAAAAAGATAAGGAATGTGTGCACCTGATAACCGAATCTGATGTGCGAGCCAAGATCTCCAAGCTTTGGATTGCGAGATCTGCGAGTTAAAATGTTTATATGCGCCTTAAACCCTTGGAACCAAACTGAGACTGTTTATAACCGGAGCCAGAGCGAGAGTTTATATATGTCACTGAGCGTTTATATATCACCGAGCGTTTATATATCACCGAAGACTGTTCATAAATCACCGAAGCCGGGGGTTTATATATACGAGGAGTTCATAAATCACCGAAGACTGTTCATAAATCACCGAAGCCGGGGGTTTATATATACGAAGAGTTCATAAATCACCGAAGCCGGGAGTTGACATATCACCGAGCGGGAGTATATATATGAAGACTGTTCATAAATCACCGAAGACTGTTCATAAATCACCGAAGCCAGGGGTTTATATATATGAAGAGTTCATAAATCACCGGAGCCGGGAGTTGACATATCACCGAGCGAGAGTTTATATACGAAGATGAGCGAGAGTTTATATAAGAAGACTGTTCATAAATCACCGAAGCCGGGGGTTTATATATACGAAGAGTTCATAAATCACCGAAGCCGGGAGTTGACATATCACCGAGCGGGAGTATATATACGAAGACTGTTCATAAATCACCGAAGACTGTTCATAAATCACCGAAGCCGGGGGTTTATATATATGAAGAGTTCATAAATCACCGGGAGTTGACATATCACCGAGCGGGAGTATATATACGAAGACTGTTCATAAATCACCGAAGACTGTTCATAAATCACCGAAGCCGGGGGTTTATATATATGAAGAGTTCATAAATCACCGGAGCCGGGAGTTGACATATCACCGAGCGAGAGTTTATATACGAAGATGAGCGAGAGTTTATATAAGAAGACTATTCATAAATCACCGAAGACTGTTCATAAATCACCGAAGCCGGGGGTTTATATATATGAAGAGTTCATAAATCACCGAAGCCGGGGGTTTATATATATAAATAAAAGTATTTAAAATATTATTTTTTATTTATTGGATTTTAAGAAAAAATAATGAATTGTTTCATTTATTTTATATATTTTATAAGTTTTAAGAGAAATATTTATGAGTTATTATAATTTTTGTGACTTAGAATGTTAAAGAAAATTAGTTTTGCTATAAATATTTTAAAATTAAGATTTAAAATAGGTGTATGGAAGACATTATAAGACAATATTTTCCATCTTCAACTTTTCTTGTATCACAAAGATTGCAAATGCTACTTTTCACAACATTTGCCCAATATCTTATTTATTTATTTCCAAGAAAAAGAATCTATATTTTTATAAATATAGAAAAAAATACATTGTCAAGTACCCATGGATTCATACTATTATTAAACCCCATACATGGCATTCTTATGATCCATTATAAAAATAAAATAGAAAGCTATTCATTTTTAATTGTGTCGGTAGCCACCGCATAAGGAACATAAATTACATTAAAATGGGTAGACTAACCATTCATCAATATATTTTTTTAAGTCCATCATTATACAAAAGCTGATATAGAAATCATAATGGTGAAAGTTAGATCCAAGGTTCATAAATATATTCTACAATATGTCCCCTTTAGATAACTAAAATAATCCACTTTCCTCACTCTAGCCCAACTTCACCTTTTGAAAGCTCGCATGTAGTACTTTTCTTATCCCTGCAAATGTGAGGTAGATTTTTCTATGGGAATCGTGTCAGTGGATTTAGAACTCCAATGTACAAGTGTTATAATGTAAAATTCCTACCAGAAAAATCTATGTGCTTCGATTGGATAATCGACTTTCAATCTCCAAAAATTTGTAATCATATTATATCAAATTCTTACGATAGTTTAACGATTAAATTTAAAGTCAGTGATTCATATAAGTTGTTAGTTTATTCACCCTATTTAAAAGAAATAATGATATATCAACATAAGTATAGAATTCCTTGTGAATTACTTTAAATGAGTTTCCCTATGATGCACTATCAAAAAAGGCCCATGGTTATCCTTATTTATTGTCATTTCATATTGCATGTGTTATGCTAGTGACAACCCCACTTTATTATTTTGGATACATTTATTTTGAAGTATAAAATAGTATGGGGCCTTTCTTTCCATTTTATTTTTGTGAAATATGTATTGTGCATTATCATTTTAAGTTTGGATCATCCTAAAGATTTTCATATAAAGGAGCTCTAATGCAGAGGTCTAATCAAAGGTGAGATCAGGAGATTAAGAAGAAAAAGAGAACAAGTTGAAGAAAGAAATTGCAAAAGATCAACCCAATTTGAGTGTCATGAACCATTCACAGTTGTCAGTTCATGTTTAAAATAAAATCGAAAGTTGACATAAAACCATCTCAAGGTGATATCAATGCTCTAAAGCTATATCATTGGTTGTATCAATTAGAAGTTTATTTTAATGTCCATAATATAGAGGAAGAACAAAAGTTTTTTTTTCTCCATTGAAATTAGATGTCCATGCCCTTACCTAGTGAGAAAACCACACTAACAATGTAAACTTTGAAACGGGAACTCCTACTGTTATCCGTTTTGTAGAGATAGCAAAAAAGTGACCCAATTTTGAAAAGGGGTGATGCAGAACACACATATTTTTTTAGAGCATATTTTTCGGCACTATAATTTTTTTTTATGTACATGGCATTTTAGAATGGTAGTGTTTTTGATGCTGATTTAAAAAAGTGGTAATTCTACACTACACCTTTTTGTAAAAAAGTTTTTTGTTTTTTTTTTTTGTTTTTTTTTTGTTTTCTAATGTATGAAATGTAAACAATTATTTTGTAAATTTAATAATTTTTTAAGTGGTCTTTTTCTTCATGTTTTCTTGTTTTTATTTTAATTTTATTTTTTTGTAGTGAGGTTTTTATTGTTTTGCATATTTAAAGAAGAAGGTTGATATTTTGAATTTTCGATATTCTACATATTTATACATCGTTAATTAATTTTTCAATCCACATGAAATAATTGCTTCTAAAAACCAATATTTTTTAACAATTGACATAAAAATAATCATTTTTAACATAAATATAACTAAAAAACTACAGGTTTTGATAATTTTTTGCTAGAAATGACATGTCAAAATCACAATTTTTATACAAAATTTTTAACTAAAAATGGTTAAATAATAGTTTTTTTAATGAATTTCATGTTAAAATAATAATAATAATAATTTTTTTTTTCAAAAAATAATGAATAACTTAAAATTAATGTGAAAATCACATATTACAAATATTGAACACATAAAAACCTTAATTGAGTGTATATTCTTCTCATAAAATGTCAAAATCAAAGCATTACAAGTATAACTACTTAATAGTTACAAAAAATGAGCTTGATTTCCAAGCATAACTTAAATTTAATCAACAATGTCACGTAATCCAAACTCTTCCTCCTCTAGAGTTTCATCATTGTCTTCTTTCATAATATTTTCTGCTTCATTTTGCTCATTTTCCTCTTCTAACGGATCTTTGATGTCTACGAATCTCCCAATGTATGTCTTTCCAAACATTCCATGTAATGGTGTTTGGGATTCCTTTGCCATTTTTGCCACACGTGATTCACTAAAGTCCCATTTCTTCAACCCAATTTCTTGCATTGCATCTAGAAGAAATTGAAGAGCATTAATTCTTTGCTGAATGAAATTGCACTATATTGGATCTTTTTCAATTGCAATGAATTTTTTTATTTTTTTAAAGGCAACATGCTAGTGTTGTACCTAATTATCAAGCAAAAAAGAAATAATGAAGTAAATTAGTACAATGACATATTAATTAAAAAATAACATATTGAAATTCAATTCCATATAATAAAACTTACTTGAGCCAGAAAATAAATCCAGAACCCAATCTCCTTCATTTGAACATATGTCTATAAGATAGTTAATCACTAATTGTGGTTTTTGATAAATGTTAACTATCTCTCCTTTTGCTTCCTTGTCTTCATATGCTAGTTTTCTCACAACATCATCATAAGTCGGTATTTGGCTATGAATCTTTCCGTCTACCCAATTAAAAATCATACACATATAGCTATCATCTTTTGCCCAACTATCAATAAGAATGAACTCGCAATCATTTATAAATAGTTGATCTTCACGGTTAAGAAGATTTGACTTTTGCCTAAAACATGAAAAAGTAAAAGTTCAATTAACTTGTACATAATGAATTTTTCAACATTAATCAAATATACATTTTAAACGTCTTACCATGTAAGCTACATCCTTGAATTTGTTTTCCCCTTGAAGCTTGACAATACCATTGCCAATTGTGTGTCTGAATGGAATGTCACAAATCTCCATAATGGTGATGACGTGACTTCTACAAATCCCGCAACCACTTTACTAAGAGCTTGATAAGTATAAGGGTCACTATCATAGTCAATGTTTAGAATATTGAAACCATGGGGAATATCTGCAATAACTGAGGAATAATCCCTTTTAGGTATAAGTTTAGTAATGTCTTCACAGTTGCCTTGTATTACTTGATATTGAATAGTCTCTAGCTGATTCCAAATGAAATGAGTAAGAGTTGGACCAAGTTCAACATTCTTAATACATTGCTTCCTCAGTCTTTCGATCTTTATTTTTTTAATAAAGGTTTTGAAACTATCTGGTGCTCCATTATCATCCTTCTTCATTTTTTATAAAATAAACAAATATATGTGTAAGTTATAAATTAAAAATAGTACATAGATGAATAAAAATGAATGTATAAATCAAGATACCTTTTTAAATGCAAGTTAAAAAACTTTTAATGTTGATGTAGAACTTGAATCTAGATAGTTGCGTACAACATCATTCCAACTATATTCATTCAACAATTTAACTATTTTTTCTTGAATTTTCATGTAAACTTTGTGACTGCATAGATAAAGTAACAAAAAGTTAATATAATGATATGCATAACAAATACTACAAAGAACAACATGTTTTATTTAAAAGAAAATTATAATCTAGAAATAAACAAAAATAATTCAACAAACTTACTTTTGAAATTCCTTAGACATTTTTTCAATGATAATTCCCCTGACCTCGCACGAGATAATGTTGTTTGATAATTTTTTCATCTTTCACTCCTTGCATTGCTCTCCAAGGTGTGATAATCATATCTTCTGGAAGCTGCTTCGTTTCAGGACCTGATTTGCTGCTGCTACATATCCATGGCTTAGACTTTTTGACCTTCTGGTTTTTAATGCCAATGTTTTCCCACATGCTAAAAATCTCATTAATCAACTCCCATACATCTCCAGTTCTAAATGCCAATTGGAAAATGTTATCAACACCTCTGAATAAATCACTAATTTTGTTGCCTTTTCCACCTTTTGAATTGGTTTTCTCTTCAATTTGATAGCCTATTTCCATACAACATTCCTTTCGAAAATCTACAGTAACATTTATCTTATCCCCACCACATTTTTATTGAAATTCACTATGAATAAATCTAACCCTTTGGATGAAAGTCATAGACATCCTATATTCATTATCTGAATTATGATCCCATGCCACTACCTTTGCTTCTGTATCTGATAAACCAACATAAATGATACATTTCATTGTTTCAAAACTTGGGTTATTAGGATATTCCTCCATCAATTGTCTTTGAGCTTCTACAAAATGGTTCCCCCTAAGAACATATTAATTATATTCAAAACATTTTGACTTATCAAATGCTTCTTTGTTGGGAACTCAAATTGGATCAACAAGAAGCACATAACTAACCACATGAGCATATGGATTGTACCTCATCAATGTCTTCAAGTTGGAACATGCAGATGATGTGGCTTTCTGACTTGATATTGACATTGTCCTTCACTTGCCTTATAGGTTTGTCTAACATTAAGCTGAAATGTACGACCACCATCAATTAAGTTTCTCTTTGTCAAATTCTGTTGAATGGCATTTTGTTTTGTTTTGATAATTCCATCCTCTAAATCAGCTCCCGGTGTAATGATTTCTTTGCTTTCTTTTGAAGTTTCACTAGGTTCTTGACTACTGGTAATGACTACTTCAAAATCTTCAACTTTACTTTTCTTTTTCATAACATTCTCATCATTAACTATAACAAATTTATTCTTGGGCATTGTTACTTTTGGTCTTTTACGACTCTTCTCACTTCCAATGTCATCTTCGGTAACGACAACATATGCTTCACTATCAGTTTTAACTTTATCGTCTTCAAAAGTAACTTGTCTATCCTTGCTAGATTTATCCACTAGAGGCATTTTTTTCTGATCCCTTAGATGTAGTTTTGTAGCATCATCAATTACTACATTTTGCTTGTTTTCCATATCTTCTTCTGACACTGAGTAGAAACTGCTGACAACTTTCATAATATCATGCTCTATGAAATGAATGCCTCACAATCTAATTGAACAACTTTCAACAAAATTCTGCCAAACAAAATATCATATGTCAATAAAAACAAAGTTAAAAAAATATAGTGAGACAGTTACAAGAACACAAAATACAAATATAAATAACAATACTTACGATGTTTTGTTTCATCTCATTTACGATTTGTTTACACAACTTTATAGATACCTCTCTTGTGTCATACAATGAATATGATAGCTGGTATTTAATCCTTTCATGTGACTTGGGAGGTTTTGTAAGTATGTAAACAACTTCATTGTACGGTACCAAACACATATCTATGGCTCTTCCCATCACCTCATAAATTCCATTATCATTCGGTATATCAATATATAGATATATATTTACATTTTGGTTTTCTCTTTCTTTCACATACTAGATTCTTGATGGAAATTTCACTTCTTTTGAATTCTTCCAGTATGAAATCATCTTCTTATCATTTGAGGCACTTGAAAGATTTGTAGCCATGAACTCAGGCGGAGTTCGTTCACCAATGTTTTTTGAAGATGCACCTTTAAGAGTCTTTGGTCTAGAAAGATTCAAAGAAATCTTCTTTAATGCCATTTTCCTAAAAAAAGAAACACATAAATCAGTAAATAACGAAATCATATTAACTTAATTAACAACGAAAATATATCATAAATTTTTAATTTGTATAATCAGATCATTGAAATTAAAAAAATATTAATACTAAGAAAATCGCCCGCGATCCCGCGGGCAGGCGGGTCGCCTAGGTGGCACGGAGGGATGTTGTGGCAACAACTTCTACCATTTCTCCCCACATTGATATCCTTCTTTGTCTTCAATCTACCCCTCAATCTCCCTCAGGGGGGAGACTGAGGGGTAGATTGAAGACTGAGAAGAAGATCAATGTGGCGAGAAATGGTAGAAGTTGTTACCACAGCCTCCCCTCACGCCACCCAAGCAGTCCTCCCACCCACGGGGTGGCTGCTAGGGTGGCGCCGGGGGCTGCCACAACCTTCCCCTTGCGCCAACCTAGTGGCCTACCGGGCGGGGTGGCACAAGGGGGGCTGCAGCAACAGCTTCTACCATTTCTCCCCACATTGATCTCCTTCTCCATCTTCAATCTACCCCTCAGCCTCCCTCTTGAGGGGTAGATTGAAGATGGAGAAGGAGATCAATATGAGGAGAAATGGTAGAAGCCCCCTGGCGCCACCCCACTGGCCCACCCACCCGTGGGGTGGCGGGCGATTCGAGGAATCGCCCAACCACCGCGGGTGGGCGGGCAGGCCGTCGGGCTGACACGGGGTAGGGCTGCGACAACCCCACCTCGCGCCACCTCGGCGGCCTGCCCAAATCACCCAACCACCCCCGGCGGACAGGCGGGCCACTGGGGTGGCACGGGGTGCGTTACCCCAGCCCCACTGTGTGCCACCTTGGTGGCCCGCTCGCTCGTCAGGGGTGGTTGGGCATTGCCGCAGCCCCACCCCGCGCCACTCCGATGGCTCGCCCACCTGCCAGGGGTAGTTGGGTGATTCTGAGCGGGCGGGCCACTGGGGTGGGGTTGCAGTAGCCCACTCGCGCCACCCTGGCGGCCCTCCCGCGGCAACCCACCTGCGCCACCCTGGCAGCCCTCCCGCGGCAGCCCACCCATGCCACCCCGGTGGCTCACCTGCCTGCCAAGGGTGGTTGGGCAATTCCGAGCGGGCGGGTTGTTGGGGTGGGGCTACGACAACCCACCCCGCGCCACCCCGGCGGGCTGCTCGCTCACCAGAGGAGGTTGGGCGATTCCGAGAATCGCTCAACCACCCCCCAGTGGGCGGACGGCGGGTGGTTGGGCGATTTCTGGAATCGCCAATCACCCCCAGGATTGGGTGATTCTTGGAATCGCCCAACAACCCCTAGCGGGCGGGCGGGCTGTGGGGATGGCGCAGGGTGGGGTTGCTCAAAATCGCCCAACCACCCCTAGCGGGCGGGCGCGCCACTGGGATGGGTTGCTGCAGCCCACCCAGCGCCACCCCGGCAGCCCGCCCGCCCATCGAGGGGTGGTAGGGCGATTTCGAAAATTTCCCAACCACCCCGCGGGAGGGCGGCTTGGCCACTGAGGTGGGGTTGTGGCAGCCCCACCCCGCGTCACCCCGAGGGCTCGCTTGCCTACGTTGTGGCGGGTGATTTCGAGAATCGCCCTGCCACCCCGCGGTCGAGCGGGCCAACCATGCTCATTGCCCCTAACTTATGGGCCCGTTTGGTCATCATGAGCTTTACCGGGCCCACCATGGTCACGACGGACGTATTGGTTAATTTGGCTTGCAAAAAGTTTTAATTAAAAAAGAAAAGAAAATCTATTTCATTGCGAGAAAAGTTTAACTAACCTTTCAATTGCGAGAATTCTTCGTTGAATATGTTATTGATAGCAATGTAGCTGCTCCACAAATTTGCTCCAAGTTTTTCAACGAACCTCAAAAAACATTGATGTGATGTGAGTAATAGTGATAATGGAATTTATTATATAGGTGAAATTACAGAGATGTTTTACCGTATGGTTAATGTGGGATTAATTTGTTTTAAAATAATTTAACATCTTAATTTTTTTATGTCGACATAGGAAAATATGGTAAAGCGAATATTATGGAATTGTTTTAGAGCGGGGTGAATGTGGGATTAATTTGTTTTAGAATGCATTATAAAAAAAAATAAAAATCAATTGTTTAGTAAATATTATATACTTTAACTATTAAAATAATTTAAGCAGAAGTTGTAGTTTACAATTTTAACTTTAATGATTTATTTCATAAAAAAAATTAGTTTACATTTTTCAATAAATTGTAGAATAAAATAATGAAAGGAGATAAATCTAAGAAACTTTTTGGAGGGAAATATTTTCGCGAAACTTTTTGGAAGGAAAATTTCATTCTCAAAGCTATATAATATCTTTAGGAAACTCTCCATTTGTATCATTCAACATCTTCTATTTGAAAGAGATGGATTGTCTTGATAGTGAAGTTTCGATTTGTATAGCATCAACATCTTCATCGCGTAACAACTCTATTCATATTGATGATTATAGTGGAAATTCTTCCACTATGAATAGAAAGTCAATTCTTCCACTTAGTCCTGATCCTAAGGACTATGAGAGTGGCATTGATGAAAGAGGGGATGGAGAATTTCAAATAAATAAAGAGTCACTGATTCCACTTAGTCCTAATTCTAAGGACTATGAAAGTGGCAGTGATGAAGAGCATGATGACAAATTTCAAAAGCATGGAGTGTCACAGTGTCCACTTAGTCCTAATTCTAAGGACTATGAGAGCAACAGTGATGAAGAGCATGATGGTGAAGTTCAAAAGAATGGAGTGTCACGGTGTTCACTTAGTCCTAATTCTAAGGACTATGAGAGCAGCAGTGATGAAGAGCGTGATATCGAATTTCAAAAGAATGGAGTGTCAAAGTGTCCACTTGGTCCTAATTCTAAGGACTATGAGAGCAGCAGTGATAAAGAGCATGATGATGAATTTCAAAATTATGGAGTGTCACAGTGTCCACTTAGTCCTAATTCTAAAGACTATGAGAGCAACAGTGATGAAGAGCGGGATGATGAATTTCAAAAGAATGGAGTGTCACGGTGTCCACTTAGTCCTGATTCTAAGGACTATGAGAGCAAGAATGATGAAGGGGCATGATGGTGAAGTTCAAAAAAATGGAGTGTCACGGTGTCCACTTAGTCCTAATTCTAATGCCTATGAGAGCATCAGTGTTGAAGAGAGTGATGATGAATTTCAAATGAATGGAGTATCACGATGTCCACTTAGTCCTAATTCTAACGACTATGAGAGCAGCAGTGATGAAGGACAGGATGATGCATTTAGTCCTAATTCTAATGAGTATAAAGGTAGCAGTGACAAAAGACAAGATGTAGCATTTTTAGTAAGTAAACAGTCACATTTTCGACGTAGTCCTAATTCTATGGACTATGAGAGCAGCACTGATAATGCACATGAGGAAGAATATCCAATAAACATCGAGTCAAATTTTCCATTCAGTCAGAATTCTAAGGACTATGACAGTAGCACTGAAGAAGGGGAAGATGAAGAATATCCTCCAAATCAGTATTTGAAAAGGACAACTAATCGTAGTGTGGATAACATTCCTCTTAATGATGATGAAAATCCTTATACAAATGATGATCAAATGATGGAGATGTTGCTAAGAAATATTGTATCGAGGAGTAGGAGCAGACCTTTTTATCAATGCAAGATGTTCTAGTTATACAAGGGGTAGAGAAGAATATCTGACGAGAAGAAGTTCTATCAACGCTCTCATTTCAAGTGAATGTTGCCAAAAAGATTGCTTGAAACATATGGATTTCAAATTTGCACTAGAGAGTAGGAGGAGATATTTGTCAATGAATAACAACATGCAAAATTCATATTTGGTTGGGTACATGCAATCTACATTGTCAGGTTATGATTATCATATTAGGACTTTATTTATCTGTAGAAAAGCTTTCAAAATGTTTCATTCGTTTGGGAATTTTTGTCTCTCGAGAATTCAAGAAAATTTGGAAAAGGATCCCACATTTTATTTAGAAGTACATCATAAAAGACAGTTTGGGCCATTATCAAATACTGCAATGTCATGGATGAAATATTTCTTTCAAATTATGGAGAGTGTATGCCAAATAGAGAGATAATACATATTCCAGATAATTTTTCAAGACGAGAAATCTACAACTTATATAAAGAATATACAGAAGGTGCTGAGGGACATGGCCGGTTTATTACATATCAATATTTTGTGAAGGTATGGAAGAAAGAATTCAACAATGTCCGTATTCCTAAGAAGACAAGGATAGGGATTTGCAGTATGTGTGCTTCTCTTAAATAAAAAAGGGACAAATGTGAAGGGTTAGAAAGAGGTAAGCATTCATAACTTTAACTTTTAAAATTGTATAGTCATCAACTATAAAAACATATTTCTTAATGGCTTTCTTTTATGTTGTGTATATTCAATTGTCAAAGAACTTCAAAAGCATTGCGAACAATAAACAAATGAAAGGAAAAAGTTGTACAAGCATCGAAAGAAGTGTTATGGTAATCCGAATAAATATTTGGGTTTGATAATTGATGGTATGGACCAGAAGAAAACACTTTTACCACATTTTGTTCGCACACCCAAAAATTTACAAGAGGAAAATTTCATTCAGTATCACTTGATTAGTTGTATGGTCTTCAATGGGAAAATGTTGCCAAGGGTGTACTTCACATCTCCAAATATTCATAATGATGCAAATATGACCATAACCATAATTCATGATGTGCTTTCTCATTGGTCTGGTAATTTTCTTGAAGTTTTGTATCTACAATTGGACAACACTTGCCGTGAAAACAAAAATCATGTTGTTTTTGGATATTTAAACATGCTTGTTGAATTGAGATTTTTTCAGAAGGTAAAGGTTAGTTTCCTTGTTGTTGGGCACACTCATGACCATATTGATAAGATATTCAGTCGTTTTTCAATCACATTGAGGAGGAAGGAAGTTGGAAGCTTGCCATCATTAACTGAATGTATTAAGAAATAATACATGCCAGAGCCTACTTTTGATGTGTTGGAAGAAACTGTTGACATGTGAAGGTTTATTCTGGGATCATATGGTGAGGGGAAATGCATTGAATAGCTTAATGACATTAGCTTCCAACATCAATTTCGTATAAAAAAACTGATGGGAAAACACTAATATGGGGCAAGAAGTATTCAACTACTGCAAAATGGGCATTGTCATCAGGTTTGCAATTTTTGAAGTTCATTCCAGATCATCCAATATTTGCATCAAAAATATTGTTATTACAATCAGTTGGTGAAGTTCATAATGCACACAGACAAAATAGAGATATAAATTATTCTGATTGCCTAGAAGAAATTAAGAAATGTATTAGATATACATATGAGTACTTTGACATTGCTGATTCAATTTGGTGGAAGTCATTTTTCAATAATCAAAGTGATATCATTTCAACAACAACAAATGAAGATATACCTTTGAAAAATCCATTTATTTGGCCACATAATGTGTCGAATGAACATGAGGGAATAAACTTTCTTGAACAACATCAATCTGAAGGTATTATTAATTATTCACAGGCAGAGAAAAGAGAGATGTATATTGGTTCCAGAAGATCTCGTGCACAACGTGAAGTCATGGAAGACCTTTACAGGGGTTCAATACAAGATATTAAGGAGGGTTGCATGATCGTAGTGCTAGCAGATGGAGATCCCAATGGCTATCCATTATGGGTTGCTAAAGTTATAAAGGTCTTTATAGAAAATGAGGATTTTATAGGTGTTGAAGTACATTGGTATGCCACAAATACACACCCATTCAATGGTGTTTATAAGCCAGAGATGGTAGTTGACAAAAAAAATGGCCAAAAGAGAAAAAGAAAGGGTACAAATATAAATCGCCACTGCACAGACATATTAAAATTGGAGGATGTTGGCATACTCGTTTATGACTTCAATTTAACAAAGAGGGGAACTCTTCGCTTCAAGACGATAGAGATTCTAAAAAGGTTGTTACCAGAAGGAGCAGTGTTGAGATGGGAGTCTGCTAAAACCAGTCATAGATCTAGAAGAATTTTGAAACCTGAAATGGTGGGCATGCATGTGGACTCAGATGGGGCACTAGTTGATGAAAGAGAAGAATATGGAACATATTCGTCAACATCCAACCGCTCATCTGAAGATGTGAGTTCTAATGGTGTGGAAGAAAATATGAGTGATTTTGAATAATTGTTTAAGGCAGTTTATATAACTAATGTTTGCATCGTATCTTGAAATAAAATTTTTGATTTCCATATGGTGTTAAATGAGAAGTTATGAGTCATTTTTATGTTGTTGGATTATGTGTCTTAATTATGATAATTTTTATTGTTTAGAATATCTACAATGCAACATTAAATTAGAGATATAATGTATGTTTCATTCAATATACAAATAATAACTTTTGAATTCATTTGGTGATGTAATTTTTTCATAATGTCATGGTTTTTTAATTTTATGGTTGAAAAAATTTCAATTTCTTTTGTATCTGGCATGTTATGGTTGAGAATATGTTGAATTTATACTCAGGAAAGAAAAATGTTATTCTACCAAAAACATTAGTGTGTTTTTTCCTCATAAACAACTTTGTTTGGCACATAAAAATTCGGTTTTACTAGCATTTTTTTAAAATGTTGAAGATTGACCTTAAAAAAAAATCATCGTTCCAGTATCATCACTTTTTTGGTTTCAAGCTGTTTTTTGCACAAAAATTTTGTTTTCACTGCCATTTTTAAAACATGTTCAAAATTGACCCTAAAAAAAGAAAAACCATCGTTCCAGTAGCCACACTTTTCGTTTTTAATACTGTTTTTGATGTTTTTTCGGGGGTTTTTGCCAGAGTTCCCGTTTTGAGTTTATAGTTCTCGTTTCAAAATTTACATTGTTCACTGTGTCCTTCACGTTGGAATGATATTCTTCATTGACTAATTGGGAGGATTTTAAAACCCTCATAAAGTCACATATTTACCCTATCAGGTATGTAGAGGACCAGTGGATCCAATGGCATTACTTCAGGTAAAATTAAGGGTAGAGTGTATAGGAGTAGACCCGAAAGTTTAGAAAAAAAATCGATAATGTTGGGTATCTCTCCAAAGAACCCAAACACACTCCTCAAGTAATTGGAGGTCTGCATAGGCATTTGCAAAAGTAAATGATGCTCTTCTAACCTAGATTGATGTATATGGCTTGTGTACAGGCATAGTGTATAAAACCTAGAGAACATAGGCTATAGGAAATGGAACTCAAGTGGTTTGAAGCAAAAGGAGCACCAAGACACATCTAAGGAGGGGAAGAAGAAGTAGAAAGAGGGAAAAGATAAAAAGATGGAAACCAAAACACACAAGGCTAAGATGCCAGCAACAACTAAAACCATTGTAAAATTTATGGTTATATAGAGGAGAAGTGTTAGAAGTTGCTTACAAAGCTTAACACAAAGAGCAAAAACAAATATGATAAGAAGAAGAATCGCATGGCCACTAGTTCAAGAAACTAGGTTAAAAGTAGCCCAGACATGGATGAGAAGGTCATAAGTACATCAATGTATAAGGAGGTGAATTTGAATAGCATTAAACAACAATAAGAGAATGAAAATATCAAACTCGTCCACATAAAGAGACAGGTTAAAAAGGCCAATATTAATGCTCTGTGCAACTCAATATCACAGGAAAATCTCATTGTAGCAGAGTTGGTAAAAAAATTAGGATCGGATGTCTGTGACCATCCAGTCCCATAAATTGGGATGGGTAAATAAGGATGCAAAAATAAAGGTAACAAAACAATGCAAAATCAGATTTTCTATCATTGTTGATTTTATTAGCGAAGTAGAACTAGATGTAGTTCCCCTTGATGCATGTGGAATAGTGTTTGGAACTCCCTATATGTACATGCAGGATGTAATCTTCATGTGGAGATCCAACTATTACCACCTCATCAAGGATGGAAAATCCTTAACCATTACTGTGCCTAAGGGAAAGTCCAAAATTTCATTGATAAGTGCCAAACAAGCCAAGAAATTGATCAATTCGAACAAGAAGTATGTATTACTATTTTTAAGAGAAAATAAGTCTATAGAAAAGTTAGTGAGATCAAAGGCATCCTTGAATGAGTGTACTAGGAAATAGGAACATCAATTTGAAGATTTTCTATAGGCATACATGGATGTGTTTTAGGAGCCTAAAGGGCTAACACCCAAGAGGGAAGTGAAGCACAAAATCCAACTATTGCTAGATTATCCATTTCCAAATGTTGGGCTATATAGATAGTTTATTATAGAAGCAAGTGAAGTAAGGAAAAATTTGCAACAACTACCGGAATAGGGCGCCATTCATCTAAGTACATCACCATGTGGGTCACTCATCATCATTGTGCCAAAGAAGGATGGGACTTGGCAGATGTGTATAGATTATAGGGAATTGACCAAAATTATGCTCAAGAACATGTACCCTCTCCCAAAAGTAGATGATCTGTTGGATTATTTGCAACAAGCGAAATACTTCACCAAGCTAAACTTAAAGTTTGGATATCACCAAGTTCAAGTCACAGAAGAAGATACATGGAAGATCACCTTCAAAATAAGGAAATATTGGTATGAGTGGTTAGTGGTTAATGAATGATATAATGTGCTCTTTTATAGATTCATTTTTTATTATCTATTTGGATTATATACTGGTATACAATGCTACTTGGGAGGAGCACATAAAACATTTGAGGTAGGTGTTGGAGGCATTAAGGAAGCAACAACTACCAATGAATCTCAAGAAATATGATTTTTCACAGTAGTATTTGGTGTATCTAGGATATGCGATAGGTGAAGGAGAGTTGAAGATAGATCTTGGAAAGATGGAGGCCATCATTAAATGGTCAATGCATACTAATTTTTTTGTGGTCAGGAGTTTCATTGGTGTAGCAAAATTCCTAAGGAAATTCATAGCCTCATTTTCAGCGATAACAACACAAATACACACCATAACATCAAGTGTAAAAAGTTTCTGGCGGGGAAAGGGTCAACGAAAAATGCCTATGTTAATATGATTTTTATAAACATTTGTGTGTAACTGAGGATTTGATCACAATATCTGATTACTGGAAGAACATCCGTCTTAATGTAATAAAGACCATTATTGATGAAATATGTCATTATTTTAATATTGATGCCAAGATGTGCAAATACCTTATTTAAATATTAATTATGTTTTCAACACTCGGATCGACAATTAATTAAGTTTTATTGTTGCAATTAATAAGTAATTGTATTCATAATAATTAAGCATAATAATTAATCTTAATTAATTTTAATCATGACTGATTATAATTAATTAATTGTAATAAGTTAATGACCATAATTAACTTATAATCATAATTAGTTATATTTAATTAATTGAAGTTATATGGCGATCATGATTAAATTGTAATTCATTTAATTATACATAATATACAGAGGAGAGAGAGTTTAGAGTGTGAGATGGGTTAGATTATGGCATGAATTACCATCCTCGCCATCTTAAAAAATAATTAAATGCCAATATCATGGTAGAAAAAGGGATTATTTCTTAAGTGGTCATTAATGCAGTTTTGTTGCCCATCCCTAGGGGATTACCTTCTCATACATGGAAGATGTAATTATTTTGGAAGGCAATGCGAAGAGTTGTTGAGGGAGGCAATCCCCAAATGATTTTAAAAATTTAAATTGAGATGAATGATGGCTCTAAGGTGTTTTGTATTGGAAGAAGAATTTATGAAAGAAAAGTATTGTGCACAACAACCAAGGTAATTATTTCGTTGATATATCATTGTCCTTTTTTCATTCCCCGTCTTCATTCAGTGTGGCAGGACCTGAACATAAAGAGAGGTTGAATTCTCTAGTTAGGTGATTGTTGGGGGTTGATAAACCACTCTCTATAGCAATTTTGTCTACGGATATGTCAATTATGCTTCTCTTAGCCTCTGTGACTACAACTAACATCTTAGTTACTGTTGATTAATTTCTAATTACCATGATTCCATGCCCAAGGATATACCTTCTTTGCCTTACCATCATTTCCAAAACCCTATTAAACCCAAGGTCTAGCCACTGCATTTAAAGACACAAATAGTTACTAAGAATTTAGTGATTAGGTTGTTAGAGAGAGCCCTCTCTGGATTTAAGGGGCTAGCCTTCAATCTACAAGCTGGGCTTGAAAATGTTACGTTAGGAGTTTCTCTTTCAAAGCCAAAAGGACATTTATGAGTAATAACAGGGGGTGAGATATAAAGAAAAATAAGGAGAGATGGAGAGAATGGAGAGAGAGAATGAGATGTGGAGGGAGATAGTCAACAAAGTTGCAGGATGAAGCTTGAGAGAGAGAGAGAGAGAGAGAGAGAGAGAGAGAGGTGAGGGAGGTAGAGATAGAGGGAGGTGGGAGAGAAAGAAAGAGAGAGGGGACTGAGATGGAGGGAGAGAGAGAGAGAGAGAGATGGGTTGGAGGGGGAGAGAGGGAGGTAAGAAGAAAGACACACACACACACACACAAATATATATATATATATATATATATATAGGAAGAGAGAGAGAGAGATGAGGAGAGAGAGAGAGGAGAGGGAGGAGGAGAGGGGAGAAGGAGGGAGATATATATAGATATGGAGAAACAATCTGTATGTTTGCGGTGTGATATAGAGAGATGAAGAAGGAGAGACAGAGGGATATAGAGATATAGATGGAAGGGGGAGAGAGGGAAGAAGAGAGAGATAGATGGAGGGGGGGAGATATAGATAGATATGAAGAGAGAGAGAGCATGTGTGTTTGGGGGGTGAGATAGAGAGACAAAGAAGGAGATATGGAGGGAGATACCAATATAGATGGAGGGGGGACAGAAAGGGAAGAAAATTGTTTGCACTATATGCATTGATTTCAGTGTACAAATGTTGATTTTTAATCCTATTTGATTTCTTGCATTAGCTGCATTGATTTAAGTGTAGATGCTAATTTCTAATTATATTTCATTGCTTGCATTAGATGCATTAATTTCATTAAAGATGTTAATTTTTAATCTTATTTGATTGAGCATGCATTGATTTCGGTGTAGATGTTGATTCCTAATCCTATTTGATTGCTAGCACTAGATACATTGATTTCAGTATAGATGTTGATTTCTAATCATATTTTATTGCTTCCAACAATAGATGCATTGATTTTAGTATAGATGTTGATTTATAATCCTATTTGATTGTTTTCATTAGATGCATTGATTTTTTAGTGTATATGTTGATTTCTCATCCTATTTGATTGCTTGCATTAGATGCATTGATTTCAGTGAAGATTCTGATTTTTATTTGAGGTAACTAGATGTATGGTGTACATTAATTTCAAGGTAATTAGTTTAACATTATACATTGATTTCAGTGTAAGCACAAAAAAATTATTGACGATGTGCACTATAACCTTAAACAAAATACACTCAAAATAAAACTTATATTTGTAACTTTTACATCTCCACATATTTTAAAATTTAATATAACTTATTTCAATCATATTTGAGTTTTTAAAAATTGAATAAAACTTATTTCAATCATAGGATTGATTGAAAACTTACAAAAATTGTCATGCAATGGTATATGGGTGGTCAAAATAATATATAATATTATATTTTTCATATATAATATAATATGACTTTATAATTCAAATAATTTTTTCTTAAAATTGAATATATAATTCAAATGATTTTTTTTTTAAATTGAATTGTAATAACATACATGTTGATCACCTCGGATGCGGGTGTCTAAGGCCGCTTTCATTGTGATGGGACTGGAGTGGACTGTGAAGAGCCGCCACTTGCCAGCCCTGTACAGCGGAGCCGGATCCATGTGGAGGGAGGGTCACAAGCAGGTGGGTTTCACTTGGTTTAAAGCAATGCATGTTGGCGACATTAATACTCCGTTCACCTCCGCACGCGCTATCTTGTTTTGGCTCTTGGCTCCCATGAATGCCATAGTTATGGCGGGAGCGTCTCGAGGCAGGGGAAGGTGCATAATAACCAGACTCTGCCATGGGTTTCTTCTGCTATCCCTGGTGTTGTGTTGGTTGGGCTCTGGCTCAGCTAGCTCAAAGCCTTTGTCTAATTCCCCGACTCCCGCTGCTGCTTTGGGCTCATGTCCGATAGTCTGTGTGTATGGTCTTAGTCATATCTCTCCAGTGGTCTGTTCTGTAATTCACAAAGGCGTTGTCTCTGCTATCATGCCTCGGCTCCGCCAAAGAATGCTCAGCTGCAGAGGCACCTCTCGGGGTGTGCCTTCTCGCCCTTCTTCTGATGACGCTACTTCTAGTCAGCACCCTCGCACTCGCAACGGAAGAGGGAGCATTCTGAGGCCCAGTCAATTTCTTGAACCCGGCTCTCTAGGTTCCTTGTCCTCGCCCTCCTTCATTTCTGCAATCTTCACATTCAACTGCTCCCTGAACCGTCCTCGGATCATTGCCCATGTATCTGTGCTCTTTCTCGAGGAATCCCAAGAAGAGGGCGAATCCAGTGTTCTACGGGAGGACCAGGGAACAGATTCGATGCCAATTGCAGGTTCCTCGCGAGACATGGAAACACCGGCCAACAATGTCAATGACACAATGATGGAGCCTGCGCCCCCGAGTTCGATTGTGAACGAGGAGGCCCAAGCTCAGGACCTGGCTGATGGTGGATGGTGCAGGATCGTGGAGGACACTCCTGAAGCTTAATCCAAGATATGCAGCTTCTTTTCAGGTTATGCGGCCTAGTAGCGAGGGCTTTTTGTCAATACTGATAATTTTTTGTATATGCTATTGTGTCGAGGTCAATCATGTGTGTTTTTTTGTAAAACTGGTAAGCTTAGAAAGGCTAAATTGTGTTCCTCTGGATCCCATGTGCGGGACTGCAAAACTTGGTCTTGTCCAACCTCTATGTTCTGGACACTTTACTGTTTCATGCTGCCTTTCCTTCTAGACAGCTGGTTCTTTTTGCTTGTCATGTTGTAATTGTACACCTTTAATGTGAATAATAGAATAGTCTTATTTAGAAAAAAAAAAAAAAAAAAAAAAAAAAAAAAAAAAAAAAAAGTTGATCAAGCACTAAAAGAAAATTTTTACAGACAAGATGGAGCATGAATTGTATTCTTTCCGATGTTCAATATTAAATTGATACATGATATATTTTAGTTCATTTAAGTATCAAAGTGACTTGCATTATAACTAAATATTGTACTTATTTTCTAGACAATGAAACTAGAAATCAAAATTGTTATATTTTACTAATAAAAGTAATAGTATTTAGAAAAATAAATAAATTAACGAACTAATTTTAACAGCTCCATAAACTTCAAAAATTAATGAGCATCCATAAACAAGGTTAATACAAATCCATAAATTGAAATAGTGAATACATGTATCAATAAACTATCCATATGAAAATATGCAATTGCAAATATCACATGAACATCCATAAACTGAAATAATAAGGATCCATAAACTAAATATTGTTCATGAATGTACATCCATAAACTATCCATGTATGAAAATATACAAAGTTTGTATCACATATGAATGTGCACTATGAAATGAATCTGAAAATATACAAACTATCCACTCTAAGTACCACCAAAACTCCTATGTGAGTTATTTCACACAAAGTAAGTGTTCATAAGTTGGTACTACAATATAACACATTCAAATTCAAACTAATAGACCATTATTTGTACAAATTAACAATTATGGAAATAAATGATTTGAACAACTTTTTAATTATATTAATGAATCTACTAATCATAGTCGAGTCAAATGACGTTTAGATTAGAATAGGGGATCTGCATGAATCCTGATTTTTGGTGCTCCCTTACTCGTGGCTCAAAAAATTGAGCCCTGTCAGATGAACTTGCATTTAATTGAGCCTCTAACCAAAACATCCCAACTCATGCTGTGTCCAACATAACAACGAACATCAATGACACTTTTTATGGGCTGTGTACACAATGGGAAAGAACAAATAATTAGTCTACAAATTAGTTAGCATTATGGTAACTTAAAACAGAAGAAAATGTTTGAATCCTTAGGAATAAATCTTACCTCAACTTCTGGTCATGTGGTTTTACTAGTGGACTCTCCTTCCACTTTTGTTATGAGGTGGCAGGTGAAGGTGGAGGAGAATCCATGAAATGATCTTGGTCTGAGGATGACATCATTTGACTTCAACTTCCCCTTTGGATGACCTCATAAGCTCATCCATGTAGTAGTTGTGTCTACATTTAATCATGAACTTATTAATATAAATGCAATCTTATACAACTATGAATTCATAATATTATCATAATTTGACAATAGAGTCAAAAGTTTCATTCATATATATATATATATATTTATTATATTATATATACTTGGTTTGTGTGATGCGGGTCGTGCACCCTCCAAGTCTCACGAATGACATCAGGATACATACATGCATATGTCAAAAGTTGGTTAACGAGTAAACTCATGAGAAATGCATCATCATATAAGGGCATTAGTAGGTCACGAGGCAATGGTGGTGGTCTCCTAATCTCTCTATCCAATGCAACATGTGCACTAGCCAATGACGTCTGCATGTTATCTACAATAGTCTCCCCGGTCTCACTACCGAGTTGCGGCAACTCCTCTAGCTCTGTCGGTAATACCAAGCTCCAAGACAGTAGGCACAAGAATCTTGGAGGTGGTGGTACATGCCTAGGTTCCCTACGAGCCCCCTCGTGCTCATATGTATGTCCCAATATGGGTCCATAATAATGAGATCTGGTATCTGATCAATGTAATTTGACCTCATATGTAACACGAACTTTGCATATAAATGCTTGGAAAAATAAATGGTGACCTGGTCATGGTGGGGGAACTGACCCCAAGCTCCAATGAATCTATCATACAAAAAAGGGGTTGCATCAACATTCCTAAAATATTTTAGCAGAATCATACCTCTATGTCTAGCAGGGTGGTCCGGAGGGATGTCTAACAACTCCCCACAAACAACAATTTTCTTAGTGGCCTCCTTCACCACCTCCCAAGTATCTGGGTCTCTAACATCATGCCTCCTAATCCTCTATATGGATTGTAAGAGGTGGCTTTGTGGTCCCGACCTCCAGTGTGTGTCAATCAACCTATTGATGTTATTAAGTATCAAAGACAAACTACAATGATTCGGTGAATTGGTAGGGATGTTATGTTCCTCTTGTGTGATCCACGTATGATGGGTCATAACATCCTCCAATGTGATATGAGTTGTAGCATCGTCCCATGAAGGGATCGATGTTGCACTCTAATCCTCGGCTTCATCCTATTGAGGGCTTGCAAATCATAAACATAATTTAACATATATAATTAACAAGCTAGAAGCATAATAACATATACATTAAATTCAAACACATTAGTTGAAGAAAATTTAAAAATTAAAAACAACTTCAAGACATAAACAAATAAAGTTTAAAGATGATTTAAAAATGCAGAAGGTGTACTTGAAATAGGCGATGAAGGTCCACTAGAGGTAGCATTATCATCAAAAGAGACAAAAACATTGCCTCTAACACTCCGACTAGCATTGGAGGTAGGATCTATGAGTGGAACATGCACTCTAGGTGGGATATGTGATCTATCACGAGCCTGACCATGTAGAACAAATCCCCTCACACTGTGATGGCCTACAGTTGGAGTGCGTATATGGGATGCCTCTACATATTACATATAATACATATAAACTAATCCAAGAAAAAAAGTTGACTAAAGTATTACATATAATACAAAATATTACATATAATACATATAAACTAATCCAAGAAAAGAATGTTGACATAGAAAGAATGTTGAAAAAAAAACATTTCTGAACTCAAGCAGAATAATCTAGCTTGAAGTCCTAAACTTTAGAGTCCATTTTTTAATAATTTATCAACCAAAGTATTGAGTTTTGTGTAAACACAATCGAAAGAAGTGATCAAATCTACCTTCACACTTTTTCCCATTCCTAAAGAATGCATTTTATTCATAGTGCATAAATATATAAATATATATGTAAAAAATTGAAATAAACCTATTTATAGAACTAATAAAATTTCATGCCAACCAAATACTCCAATAGACTTTAAGTTCTTAATGTTTGACTTTGACACATGACATGTACTAGGTGCAAGTAGATAAAGACAATATTTCTTGTATAACACACTACATAATGAAACAATACGCACTACATAATGAAACAACACTGTACAAATTAGAAAAGAGTCTAAATGCTTTTATTCATTGGACTAAATGTACTTTTTATAATGGTTTAATGTATCAACCAATAATGCATTGTTGAAATATAAACTTTTATATATATATTATATATATTTAATAATTATGTTATGTTAAATGTATAGTTATGCAATTATAATATACATATTATATTGATATATTATATATTATATATAGATATAATAGATATAATAATTATGTATTTAAATATTTAATAATTAATATGTTAATATTATATATATGTAGTTAAAATCATTATATTGAGTATATATATAGTATGTATGTTTTAATTAAGTTATATTGTAAATATAATAATTATATTTAATATAAATTATGTTATGAACTGTATTATGCATGTTGTAAATGTAATGTTATATATATAATAATATATAGATTTATATATGTTAATATTTAAAACTATATTATGTTATTTTTTATATATAGATATAAAATGTAATAGTTAAATAAATATATATTAATATTATAATAAATGATTAAATGGTGTTATATAATGATTGATGTTATGTAGTTTATAGTATATAGTTTTTAACTTTAATATTAATATTTTATTTTAAAATTGAAAATTTATTTTACAAAATTCCTAAAGAAAAACTTTAAAACGTTAGAAAATAATATTTTTACTATTTAAAATTAAAAAATATGCATTTAATAAATAAAACATTGCAAGTAAGAAAAAAATTTAAAACCTAAGTTATAGCTTTTTTGGTGGTTTCGAAAGGTTTTCTAGGTTGTTTTTTGTAGTTTTCTAAGTTTCTTTTTTGTTTATGGTTTTTTGTGGTTTTCTAGGTTGGTATTGTGGTTTTCTAAGTTGTTTTGAAGGACGTTTCTTTTATAGTTTTTTGTAGTTTTCTAGGTTGGTTTTATGGATTTCTAAGTTGCTTTGAAGGGTTTTCATGGTTTTTGTATGGTAATTTTTTTTTCTCAAATTAATTTAGTTAATTTTGAAAAAAAATTAAAAAAAAAGAATACCTACCTTCGTTTGAGTCTCTGGGACATTCACAAGGTTGTTGCGAGATTGGTTTGAACACTCCATGCTTCAATTGCTCGATCGAGCTCTAAAATTCCTTGTGGTCTATGCAAATGGTGCACGTATACCGCGGGCAAGATATTTAATAGAAAAATAGAGTGTTAGAGCTCGACCAAACCCTAAATTTTGATCAAGGGTTAAAAACAAATCCTCGATCAAGCTAATTTTTTTAGCGCTCGAGGAGCCCAATCAAACGCTTAAATTGCTCAATTGAGCAATCTTTTTTTCCACCTAAAAACACACTTTTTTTTTCCAAAAAGTGTAACCCAACTCAATGTTATCACCTATATATGTGTGTGTGTGTGTTTTAAAATGGATTGGGAATAATGTTTGATCTCTACATTCATAACAAAACCAATGTGGAAACTACAACAAATTAGGCCCAAGACATACTTCATTTCTACTTGTAAATTAAAATGGCCTGAGATGTACTAATTGTCGATGTGATGTATGGTTCAAGACTTGAATAGATTCCATGGGGAAGACCAATAAATTAGCAAGTGGAAATAACACGCCCAAACAATGGCCACTTATGACACACCCATATCCATCCCTATAAAAGTCTTATTTCATGCATATAAAGTTACCTCCATATACAGTATATTTTCAATTCATTCTGATCACCAAGTTAAACCATGAATCTCAGTAAGGTGCTTGAGCATTGGGTGATAAGAGTCATACTTCCATTAGTTCCATGGAATTTGCCTACCCTTTATGCCCTCTTTTTTCATGAGGACTGAACAATATTCTATTGATTTTGGGCAAACTAAAGTGGGTTATGTGTGGGGAATTTGACATAGGATTACCCATTTAACTTGTATTGTACATATATATGTGTTAAACCATCTTGATTATGTATGATGAATTTTGGCCTTGGTGTTTTCAACATGATACGGTGGCCATATAATGAACATATTAAAGAATAATAGTCCCTCACAAACTAATATTAGTTTGTGAGGGAATATTAAGAGTAATATTCCATCACAAACTATAAAGAGTACACACATATATCATTATTGAATATTGTAGATATGTGATTTTCCTCCTCATCCATCATGCTTAAGTGGTTGAGGTGGGTGAAGACTACTCTTTGGTCCATGATTATTTTAGAGTTTTTGTCTTTTTGGAGAAAGACAGATCAAGCTTCTTCATAAAAGGTCAAGGATACAATGCTAAATGATGGTTGGTGTGAGAGGGTATATATTACCATTAAGATCATGGACCCTATCATCTCTTTGTCATGATGTGTAGACACAAAACATCCCATCCTATGAAAGGTTTATGAAGAGTGAGATTCCATGATTGAGTGCATGAAGACCATTATGTTATAGAATGATTTCCTTGAGTATGAGATATTAATAAGCACATTTTTCACCAGCATACAATATATTCTTATCAATAGGTGGGGTGAGAATTGTACTCCTTTGAATTGCATGACTTGTTGGATCCCAAATACTAGAACAATGATTATTTTAATGGTGGGCCTTCACATCGATTCCCCACTTACATGGATGGTGAGATTTCACAAGGGAGGAAGGATAAATTTACATGGATATATTAAGATAGAGAATCCCTTGATGAGGTGGAAGAGGTATTCATAGAGTTGTCCAGTACCACTAGGGGATTTACAGGCGATGATGTTCTTAGAGATAGGGGGGGATAAAAAGCCCTATGCTTTGGTGAGAAACACATGGGGAAACATGCCCTCTTCTATAAAAATTAGCCATGAGGTTCCTCTCTCAAGTTATTTCATTCTCTTATTACGAGAGGAATTGGAACACATATGATATTTCATGTAGTTTGAAGAAGAGCAACTTTGAGCATTCTGGGGAAGAGGTAATTGTGTATGTGCACACCAACCTCCATATTATTTATAGGCACAAGGAGGAAAAGTTGAAGGGATAGACAAAGATGTGGGATGTGATTCTTCATGATATTAGTTTGGAAAACAATGTTGAATTGGCATTGGCCAACTTGAATGTTGGTGTAGTGCTAGATCCTATCACTTTTTATGATTGTGATCCTCATGAGGGGTCATCCTCCACATGAGTAGATGTAAAGATTGGATTGAATATAGAGGAGGAGGATGGAGGAGAGAGTAATAGAAGTGGTGCTTATTTTGATGATATTGACATAAAAGATTACTAGCAATCATGAACTATGAGATTCCAACTATAGTTATAGTGTGTACCCTATTTTCTCTTTTCCATTAACATTCCTACCTATACTTGTCGTGACTTGGTATATATACAATATATTCTGATTTTGATAATTTAGTAAGAAAACTATAATCTATGATTTTGATATCTTATATGTTTGTCATTGTGTCATTATTAATGTATTACTAATTGTATGATTTAATTTGTGCTACTATTATGTAAATTCTTTTGTATTTAATTTTTTTAAAAATACTCTATATTTTTTTGTATATTTAATTTATTTATAAATATAATATAATTAAAATATATTTATCTGAAACTTAAAAAAAAGAGTATATCGGCTATGATTTTATCATTTTTGAGTATGCAAAATTATTTATTTAGATAATTTGAAGTTATGAAAACGATGGCACCACAATGATGAGAGGTAAGCACCTTCTACAAAATTGTTTAATATTGTAGGAGGATGCATATCTCTCCCTTAAAATCGATAATAAGATCTTGATATTACATATACAACAAATATATGCATTGACTTTGGAATTTTACTTTCTTATGCTTGTGAAATTAAATTTATATTCCGAATACGAATTTGGATTTATTTTTTAATGGTATAATAACAATTTCATTGTTAAAAAATACTAGCACAACTATTTTAACAAATTTGTTTGATATACACTGCAAATATTATTTTCTATCTATTATAAACATACTCACATTATTATATTTATATATATTTCTATATATATAATCACTAAATTAATTCAAGATCATCTATATTAAAAAATATAATTATTATTATATTAATAATTTAATGTTTTTTATTACATTATTATTTTATATTTACCAATTTAATTCTTATTATATTTCAACAAATTGTTTATGGTTGGTCAAATTAGAGTAACAATATGACGACAACACTTGCAATGACAGAGATGGTTCATTGTTTGCCGCATTTTCTCGAAATAATGTTATTATAACATGAAAATCCCAAAATTACAATTAAAAACCTTATGCAAAGAAGAAAATTAAAATATATACCATTAGACAAGATATCTGTTTATAAATCCAATGCAATAAATACTCACAATGACCCAAAAGAAAACAACATATGCACATGTGTGTCTTTACCGCTAATAACATACATGTATAACAGACATTGATAACATGGAACGACATAAAATGATGAAATATATTTTAGGGACTTTTATCTAGAAAATACAATTAAATCTAAAATTGAAGATAACTTAGATCATATACAGAGATAGACATCTAATTCGAAGAGTAAAATTTTCATTAGAAACACAAATTCTAAATAGTAAATATAGATGGGATTATTTACAAATCAATGGCAAACACCAAAATTTCATAGGCCGGAGTTAGTGATGGGACTTGCTTTCATATTGCTTATATCCTCTTACACTAAGGGCATATGGGTGAGGCCTCCAGAAATTTGAACACAAATGAGATTACTTACAAATCGATTCCAAACACCAAAACTCCAAAAGCCAGATTTAATAATAAAAACAGTAACACATGTATTGAATCAATTTAGTCTATCCGCTGATATAGTGCATCAAATGGTTATCCACATATATCTACCATGACGCCCTCCAAAAATTTAGCGAGGGCTCACATTGGCAGGGCCGACCAAAACATAGAAAAAAG
This sequence comes from Pinus taeda, assembly GCA_000404065.3. Classification (NCBI taxonomy): domain Eukaryota; kingdom Viridiplantae; phylum Streptophyta; class Pinopsida; order Pinales; family Pinaceae; genus Pinus; species Pinus taeda. Next base: position 29,446 of record APFE030340518.1, read on the forward strand.
AAAAAAAAAGAAAAAAAGAAAGTTGTTCGAACTCAATACCGCTCCGGATTCAACTAAAAAAATGAATTACCAAATATTCTATTATGTCGCAATAGTCATTATTTTTTTTAACCTCCTCAAGGGCATTCTCTAATCTAATTACAAGTCGCTTAGATTTGAATACGAAATCAAGATTTTACAAAGTCGGCACCATTGTCATGTAAGACATGAATGCATGTATTGGTTCAAAAATCAATATAAGAAAATGGCAGAAAACATAGAGCATTCTGATTGGTAGTGTGTTGTCGATATAAGTCCTCTCAAATAGAGCCGAATAACATGTATAGAGGATATTTTGAGTTATAACATAGTTATCGATCAAATGGGAACTATTACCTCAAAATGAGTACTCGAGCCTAAAAATCTCAAAAAAACATGAAAAAACAACCCAAAAATAAAAAGTGTTGATTCTGCATCACCATTTTTTTTTCAAAATAAATTTTCAATATTTTTTAGAAATAACATTAAAAAAAAAAAGTCATTTTGTTTGCTGCAAAAAACATCTCGAAATCGAAAAGTGTTGATGTCAAAAAATGTTGTTGTTGTTTTCTTTTCCAGGGTACATTTTTGATATTTTTTAATAATGACGTTAAAAATAAAATATCATGACCTTGAAAAACTTTAAATTTCCAACGATTTTGAAGCATGACATTAACGATAAAATATCATGTTATTGAAAAGCCTTAAAATTCCAATGATTTTTAAGCATGACATTAAATTTAAAATATCACTTTTTTGAAAAACCTTAAAATTCCAACAAATTTCAAGCAGGTGCTGAAAAAAAATATTTATAATTGTTTTCAACCATAACATTAAAGATAAAATATCACGACTTAGAAAAACATTAAAATCTTGAAAATTTTTCAACCATGGAATTAAAACCAAAGATTATGACTACAAAACAATCTTAAGTTTTCAATATATTTCAAGCATGACATTATGGAAAATTTTTATGACAAAAAAAACTTTAAAAATGAACACGTGAATGAAATAGTTATTATACTAGGAGTAATTTTTTTAAAATGCTAAATGTATAGCGATTTTAAAATCTTAGCCTAAGACAATTTGATACATTGCAAAAAAAAAATTTAAAAATCAACTATCAAATTGACACGCAGTGTAGGTGAGCTTAATCCATTATAATGAAAACTTAAAGACCAACCATGAAATTAACACATTGTGGGGCAAACTTGATTTTTTTTTTTTTTGGTAGATAAGCACCCACAGGGATTTGAACCAATGACCTATCACAAGGAGTGTCTTAATAGTGCACTCATTCACCGTCAATCAAAAATTTAAAATCAACTACCAAATTGCACATAATAGGATTGGGTTGCTAGACAA
>APFE030340518.1:31862-60498 GCA_000404065.3 Pinus taeda
AAAAAATCCCCCCTTCTTCCTCCGCACCCCACAACCTCCCTCTCCCTCCCTGTCACACCCCTACACCTGTGGTAGTCTTTCAACTGCTTATAGCGAGGTACAGCGCCACCAAACACTTTCTTTTCACCAATACTTATGTTCATGGACTACGCCTTAACATTCAATACTTAGTTTATTTTTCTTCACCAAGTATTATTATTATTCCTTTATACTAATGAACATCCATACACATTCATTATCCACAGCGATTATACATAAAGAACACAATTGCAACAGTATAAAGGGAGGGGCAACTCCCTGAACAATGAGTCTGCCCAATTTCAATATATTATACAACTTTACAATTTTACAAGTATACTTGGGAAACCCCAAGTTTCATACTTAGCCAAATTTTCAACCGGCAACACCTCCGTGCAGCCTCACCATTTCAACACATGAGTTGCCTTGCCCGAGTTAGGCGAGTGCGCCCTCACACGGACCGCCAACCAAAACTCCAGAACCGAACTTCATGTCACCCGGCGGGCGGGTGCCTTTGTGCACCCTCCACCTGCACTTACGACCGTCGGGTGAGCATCTCACCGCTCTCTCCACCGCTCTCTCCAACCGGCGAGCGGGCGCTCACACGCACCGTCACCCAAGACTTCAACCAAACGCCGGGCGCCTTCACACACACCTGCGTTTACCTCTGCACAGCGGGCGGGCGCCTTCGTGTGACCCACAACCCGTGTTTCCTCTGAACGATGGGCGGGCGCCTTCGTGTGACCCACGACCCACGCCTTCACCTGTCACCAAGACTCGTGCCTATCCCATGTAGAGTTTCCCATAGAGCGAGCGCATCACCTGCGCTTGCTGCGGCCTTCTCTTCACCCTTCACACTTATCTTCGATGAGCGAGTTCGAATTGTTGTCTTCGTTGATGCCTCCCTTCGCCATGTTTCATCCACTAATATATATGGTGGGGAACGAGGGTTGTGTCACCCAGCCAACCCTCCATTCAACCTTCAACCGACCTGCCTTCATTATGAAATTTTGCCTTAAGTGTTGGTCGGCTCGCCTATGGTACGGGACCGCCCCACCACACTTCTCCCGAATTCACTAACTCATGCAGTGGGCCCATGGGTGATGTCCAACTTGTCCCCGCGGTATAAGTTTGCCTTAGCTAAGTCTCCCATGTGCATTATACACATGCTCGCATGCATGCCTTAGCCTCAGCTCGTCGCACTTCACATGGTGGTAGAAACTCGGACCGCAGGTCCTTACATCCTCCTCCACCTGAAGTCATTGTCGTCCTCGACAATCTGTCATCTCGATAACCATTCTACCACCAAGATTTTCATATCCGAACAATCTTATCCATGATATCAACTAGTCCACATACTGCAAGCATCCTTGCAACATATGTAGAACGACCATCTTCATCATGTCTCGTCCTCATCCTGTAGTCTATCTATCAAGATGCTCTGCCTGATACTAACATCTGTCTGCACAAACATTAATTCATGTAGATCGAACTCATGCCAACATCTTTCTGTACATTGGTACTCCTCATGACTCCAACTAGTTGGGTAGCTAATCCAACAATATGTCCAAACCACAAGAATGCACATCCTTATGCCACCATCAGTCTTCCTCTGACTTCTGCTACATCTCAGACTCATCAAGAATCTGTCCAATTCTCCATGCTCAAGTCCACGGAATCTCCATCCCATCCGCTACATGTTTAGCCCATGGCCTTTTTGCACAGGAGTGTACAACCTCTCCACTGGCTCATACATCTCCATGTCATAACAACATCTGCACCCCATCCTATATAATGTCCTTGCATAAACTGTCATGCTCCATGTCTCCAACCTGATGTCCATGACTCTAGCTATCCATGATGTCCAACCCAAGTAGACTCCATCCCAACATCTGGTCATCTGCATCCAAGTCTGCAATCTGTCACAAAGAAGCCTCCTCCCAAGGCCCCTTGTTAAGGTGGTGCAACCCCTTCCAAACAAGGTCCCTACACCAACCCATCTCCAAGGTTGTTTATAGGGAAAGGAGGGCCAGGAAGTTTCCTCCCTGACTCTCATCCACCCATGTATCTAATTGATGTTATGCCCTCAAGTATCTATGCACAGCCTGAATCTCCTCACATGTACACCCAAGCTCTCCAAGCTTGGCTTTCGTCAACTAAAAGTCATATACTCCCATAGCATACCTACAAAAATCCACTATTCCAGCCGGATCTCTACCTTCATAATCTTCTCCAATCAATGCTTCTGAAGTAGTACTTGGACTCTCTTCTTTTGCAACTCCATTGTAAAGATCATCAGTAGAAGATGTCTTTGTCAAGTGCTTCAAGGTTCATGAGATTGATCTCCCACTTACTTCATTCTTCTTCGCTCTTGCAATGAAGTCAATCAACTTGCCTTCCTTCGTTGTTTGAGACATACTCCCAAATCCTCTTTGCTCCACATCCCATGCTTCACATTTGGATCTTTGGGATGCAAAGTCATAGAATTCATCCTCAATCTATACCCGAAGCAACTCCTTCTATTAATCAGTACCATCATAGTTCTTTCCTCAACTGTGATCAAGAGAATGTCCCGGTCCACCATTGGTATGGCTTGTGCAAGTCTCATGAAATCTTGCCCCAACACCATAGAATGATGATCCATGTCCACGATCCTCAAGTCCAACTTTCCAAACCATGATCCCACTCTCACTTGAGTGTTTTCCATCACACCAGTAACAACTTTCATGGTAGAGTTGACTGCTTTGAAAGCACTCCACTCTCTCTCCATCTTTGCTTTCTTCCCAAAAGACTTTGCTACTTTCTTGCTTAAAAAGCTATGAGTAGCCCCTGTATCCACCAAAGCTGCAAATCTCTTGCCTTTCATGGTCACTTGCACAAAACTTAGCTTCAAGGCATCACCTCCTTCTGTCGACTTTATCTTGTGTCTCACATCAGCAACCTTCTTCAAGAATTTGACCTCAGAAGTGTCAATTGGCTTATGCTCCAACTTGACATTCCTCCTAAGGAACTTCACTTCCTTGTTCGGCTCTTCTAAGCAACTCAATCCTGGTCTAGCTCGACTTCCTTCAAGTTTGTCCTTCATTGCATTCTTCTCAAGTGCACCAACCAAGTGTCCATTGACTACCTTCATAAAACTAAGCTTCCGAGCATCCTCTGGATTGTCACGGTAGTGAGTTCCTAGCCTGTCAATGTAGTCGAGCTTATCCTGCTCAATTACAACAACCTTCTTACTAAGAAGCTTCTTCTTTATCTCCTCCTCAATCCGCTTGACTTCGGCTTCCACCATGGCACTTTTCTTCCTTAACTGGGCTCTTTCATCCAAGAGCTTTTGAAGACCAATACCACTTTGTCAGATCTCCTCATCAAGTTCTTTGATTTCACTATCTATCATACTTCCACATTGGCTCTTGAGTTCTTCAAGTTCCTTCCTTAGTTCCAAACAGCCTTTCCGAATCTTCATATTCTCAGCCTTCATCGAAACCCAGTTAGAACTCCATCTACCCATTTGTTCCAACACTTTGTACTGGAAGACTTCTCTTGCATTATGGCTAGATTCACCTATCATAGGTTCATCCACCATCTTTGCCTTTCAGCCTTCACCTAGTTCCTTGCAAAACTGAACTAGCTCTTGATTCCACTTGTCAGTGAAATCAGCTTCCTTCACCTGCAAGTACCTGTTTCCACTGTCATGAGCAACCTTGCTCAAACACCAACTTTCAAGGTGTGTATCAGTCCTTTGTCATACACCATCTTCACCCACTGTGAACCTGCTCTGATACCAACTGTCATACCCCTACACCTGCGATAGTCTTTCAACCGCTTATAGCAAGGTGCGGCACCACTGAACACTTTCTTTTCGCCAATACTTATGTTCATGGAATACGCCTTAACATTCGATACTTAGTTTATTTTTCTTCACCAAGTATTATTGTTATTCTTTTATACTAATGAACACCCATACACATTCATTACCCACAGCAATTATACATAAAGAACACAATTTCAACAGTATAAAGGGAGGGGCAACTCCCTAAACAATGAGTCTGCCCAATTTCAATATATTATACAACTTTACAATTTTACAAGTATACTCGGGAAACCCCAAGTTTCATACTTAGCCAAATTTTCAACCAGCAACACCTTCGTGCAGTGTCACCGTTTCAACACACGAGTTGCCTTGCTTGAGTTGGGCGGGCGCGCCCTCACACGGACTGCCAACCAAAACTCCAGAACCGAACTTCATGTCACTTGGTGGGCAGGCGCTTTCATGCACCCTCCACACACACTTACGATCATCAGGCGAGCGTCTCACCACACTCTCCACCCGAGTCTCCAACCGGTGGTCAGGCACTCTCACACACCGTCACCCAAGACTTCAACCGAACGTCAGGCAACTTCACACACACCCGTGTTTACCTCTGCAAGGCGGGCGAGCGCCTTCGTGTGACCCACGACCCGCGTTTCCTCTAAACTGTGGGCGGGTGCCTTCGTGCGACCCACGACCCACGCCTTCACCCATTACCAAGACTCGTGCCTATCCTGTGTAGAGTTGCCCGCAGAGCGGGCGCATCACTTGCACTTGCTGCGGCCTTCTCTTCACCCTTCACACTTCTCTTCGATGATCGAGTTCGAATTGTTGTCTTCGTTGATGCCTCCCTTTGCCATGTTTCATCTGCTAATATATACGATGGGGAACGGGGTCGTGTCACCCGACCGACTCTCCGTTCAACCTTCAACTGACCTGCCTTCGTTATGAAACTTCACCTTAAGTGTTGGTCGGCCCGCCTATGGCACGGGACTGCCCCACCACACTTCGCCTGAATTCACTAACTCATGCAGTCGGCCCGTGGGTGATTTCCAACTCGTTCCCACAGTATAAGTTCGCCTTAGCTAAGTCTCCCATGCACATTTTACACATGCTCACACGCATGCCTTAGCCTCAGCTCGTCATAGTTCGCATGGTGGTAGAAACTCGGACCGCAGGTCCTTACACTCCCCATCGCCGTAGCTTCCCTCCTCCCCCCAGCCCCCTCCTCCCCTCTCCCCTCCCCACCTGTCCCCCCCACCGCTTCATGCCCTCAGCCAGCAGCCAAGATGCTGGCAGGCCGATTCTCGAAATCGGCTTACGGCTCTTGGCCATTGAGTATGGGGCCCAGGCGAGTGGGGGGATCAGTGGGTAGGGAGGGCGGTAGGTAGGAAAAAGGGATAGGTATATATTATATTATATATAATATATATATATATATATCTGATGTGTGTGTTTTTTTTAATTTTTATTTAAATATTTAATTTTTAAATTTAATTTTTTTTAAATGTTGTGAAATTTTTTTGTAAGTTTGTTTTTTAATTTAATTTTTTAAGTTGCTTATTTCTTTAATTTATTTTATGTTATTTCTTTATTTTTATAATTTTAATTAAAAAATGATTCTTAATTTTTATTTATTTTATTTTTTATTTTGTTATTTAAATTATTTAATTTAATTTTTTTTTTTTTACATTTTTTTTGGGTAATTATTTTTTAAGTTTTTGTTTTTTTGTTGTGTTGTTGTTTGTTTTTTTTAGGCTTTTATTTTATTTGTTTTTTAACTTCAACAACTTTTTTTATTTTTTTTTGTTTAATTTAATTTCTTTAAATTTATTTTTTTTGAAAAAAACTCATTTTTATTATTTATTTTTTGTTTTTTTCGTTAATTTTTTATTTTATTTTTACGAGTTAATTTTGGATTTTTTTTTTTTTTTTTTTTAGGTTTTTTTGCTTTCTGTTTTTATATTTATTTTTATTGTATTTGATTTTTTTTTGTCATGTTTTTCTTTATTTCATTCTTTTATGTTTTATTACTAACATGAAAATCACCAACATTTAAAAAAATATTCACACTTAATTCATTAGAAAATTTAAAGTGTAAAAACTAAGCCCTCTAAACAAAAAGGGTTGATGTTCATCAGCGCTTTTCAAAATCAAGATGAAAATCACTAACAATTTTTTTTTTCCACACTTGATACATAAAAAAATTTGAAGTGTAAAAAATAAGCCTTCTAGATAGATCAAAAAAAGTAGAAGGTTTAGAGCTGCGCGCGCGCCTGCTAGGTTACCTCTGCCTGCGACTTCTTCTTCGGCTCTTGGCCCCTTGGCATGGCCCCTTCGGAGGAGGCTGCTCTTTAGCAGGCTTTCTTTGACTTGGTCATATCATTACTGCCACTAAGACCTCGCCCCTCAGTTACTAAATTCGTGAAAAAACTAGATGGCTTGCAAGAAGTAACCTTACCTCCAACCTTGCCTCGCATGGTTGCCCTTGCTTTGTCAGAACGAGGACTCATTGGCCAATTTATTGGACTCTGGCCTTCACCAAAAATAGTGCAGAGATGGGTGGAAAGGAACTGGTCTAATAAAACACAAGGGAAAATCTCTATTAGATTTTGTGGGAAAGGGTATTTCACCTTTCATTTTGAAACAAAAGAAGATAAGGACTTAATCTTCCATAATGGGCCTTATTTCATGGATTCGAGAGGATTATATCTCAACAAATGGACTCCGGACTTTGATCCAGAGTTGGACATTCCCAGTGTTGTTCCTATTTGGGTCCGGCTTCCTCACCTTCCCCTTCACTGCTGGGGAGATGAATCAGTTCGTGCTATTGGAAATGCTGTAGGAAAATACATTAATCGAAGTGAACCTAGAGACAACATGTAGGCTTGTGCTCACATCTGTGTAGAAGTCGATCTGGGCAAAGGACTGCCAGAAGCCATCAAACTCAAGGTTGATGATTGGACTAATATTCAACAACTAGATTACAAGTAGATTCCATTCAAGTGTAAGGTATGTCATGAATACGGCCATTTTGCTAATCGTTGTACTAAACTGCTTGATGTTGAAAACACTCCACAAGAAGAATAATGGGAAACAGTAAAAAAAAAAAAAAAAATTGCCCCCAACCCTAAGCCAAATCCTGAAGCTGGTCCCTCTTCTTGTCCTCCCCCCAATCCTCCATTCTCCTCATCCCTCCCTACTCTCAACCTTGATCGCCAGCCTGATCCTCAACCCTCCTCCTTCCTCCAATCCCTTCCACATCCTATCTCCTCCTAAGGATACTCCCACTCCCGCGATCCAATCCGACCCTTCAGAATCCCCCCTCCCTCTGATCATCTCTTCCTCCTTCCCACCTGAACCTCCCCCTTACAGAATCACCAGAAGAAACTCTAAGGAACATGGTGCCACACTTGACAATCAAAAGAAGCTTGGAAGAAAATCAACAAAGATAGCATAGAGATGAAAATGCCCAGAAAGATATAGCAATGGGTATCTAGAACCCCATAGAGTCCTATATCTTAGGACAAATTGACAAGGACTTAGTAAACAAGGACTAGGGAGGAAGAGAAACTCCTCGCAACCTTCATTTGAAATGATGAAAGTCCTCTCTTGGAATAGTAGGGGACTAGGGCACCCCTCCAATGAAAATTCCTTAAAAGACTTAATAAATTAAGAAAATCTAGATATTGTTTTAGTTCAAGAAACAAAGCAGGGACAGCGAGAAATGAACAAAATTGTTGCACAACATAAGCAGTACAAAGGAAGTGTTTGTGACTCTAGAGGAGCCTCTGATGGAATTACTACACTCTGGAATCAAGCTAATTGGAGCAATACAACAGAAACAGTAGAACAACACTGAATAAAGATTGTCTTGAAGAACAATTAGAGCAACCAACAGCTAGTCATATACAATGTCTATGCTCCTAATCATTATAGAGATAAGGAACAGTATTGAGACTCTCTTAGCACAAATATAGCGGAAGAAGATAACAGCAACATAATTTTAGGAGGAGATTTAAACCTCATTTTGCATGCAAATGAAAAACGAGGAGGAAACTTCTCCCCAGATCCTTTTAGAAATCATCTAGAGAATATAATGCAGTATGGTGATCTTGTAGATGTAATACCAAAGAACCACAAATTCACCTGGAGTAATCGTAGGTTGGGGAAAAGTAATATTATAGAAAGACTAGATCGAATTCTGGTGAATGTAACCCTTCTATCCACCTTCTCTGATGTTCATGCCTCCATTCTACCTTCGCATCCTCAGACCATTACCCCACCACATTGACCCTCAAATCCCATTGCCCTCTGGGCCCTCTTCCCTTCAAATACAATTCTCTATGGAATGACATTGCAGCAGCCAAAGAACTGATTCAGCAAACCTGGTGACAGCACATTGAAGGTTCTGCAAGTTTCATTTGGGAAAGCAAACTCAGAAATGTTAAACATTCTCTTAAGGATTGGGCAAAAATTCACTACAAAGAGCCAGAAACGAAGAAAAGAGAAGCAAAAGCTAAGATCGAAGAACTCCATCACATAATGGAAAAGCGAGAATACCAACAGGCAGATAAAAATCAGGAAGAAAACCTCTACAATCAACTTTATAGCATCAGAAGAGAAGAGGAGCAGAAATGGCGGATTGAATCGAGACAACTATGGTTGAAGGGTGGGGACAAGAACACAACTTTCTTCCACAAACAAGCCACAGTTCTAAAAATCAGAAATAGCATAACATCTATCGCAGATAGCAAAGGCAATTAGCAAAACAATCAAGCTGTCGTCAAACAAGCCGCTTCAGAACACTATAAAGAATTACTAACTGAAAAAGGAGAAGAAGAAGACTATGTAGATCTTTTACAACATCTGCCAAACAAGATCCCTGCAGAAATAAATGAAAGCCTGAACAAAGAGATAGAGGAAGAAGAAATCAAAGGAACCATTTGGACCCTTCAGCCAGACAAAGCACCAGGACCAAATGGCTTCCCAATCTGCTTCTATAGAGAGCATTGGGAAACTGTTAAAAAAGACCTCATCAAATTAGTGAAATGGATTCAGCGGAAAAATAAAATGGGAGGTTATACAAACTCAACCCATCTAGCCCTCATCCCCAAGGAGAACCGACCCTCCAACTTCTCCTGTTTCCGCCCCATATCCCTTTCAATTCCTCTTATGAGATCTTTACTAAAATCCTTGCAGCCTGCCTCAAGCCTTTGTTGCCAATGCTCATATATGAAAATCGAGGTGGCTTCATGGAAAATAAGCAAATATTAGACTCCATCCTCCTAGTCCAAGAAGTTATTCACTCTAGCCATATTAGGAATGAAAAGGGATTCATCCTAAAGTTATATTTAGTGAACGCCTTTGATAGGGACAAACATTCCTTTCTATTTGCTGCTCTTCAAAAAATGGGCTTTGCTTCTCCATTCCTTGATCTCATTAGAGCTTGCATCACTGGACCTTGGATAGCCCCCCTTGTTAACAACAGGCCTGGACCTACTTTCCAATCTTTAAGAGGATTGAGGCAAGGCTGTCCTCTTTCCCCCTACCTATTTATCCTGATGGCTGAATCCTTTAGTTGTGCCCTTGATCACAAGCGGCAAGCTAGTCTCATCACTGGTATCAAATATGAAGACGGAGTCAAAAACATCAACCATTCCCAATTTGCTGATGACACCTTGCTAATAGGAGGAGCGTCTGCAATTATAGCTCGAAGATTCAAAACTCTTTTGGACAAATACATGAGATATTCTGGAGGCATGATAAATCATCTAAAAAGTTGCATATATGGCTGGCATGCCTCAGCCCAAACTCTTCAAAACATAGCCAACATCTTTGGGGTGCCTTGCAAACTAAATTGGGATCATTTCAGCTATTTGGGAATGCCAGTGAGTATAGGACCAACAAAAGCTGAAATCTTGGATACAACTCTTGATAAATTAAAAAGAAAAGTTCACTAATGGGGATCCACTTGGCTTAATCTGGTCGGTCGATTGGTTCTCCTCAAATCTGGTCTCTCTTCTCTCCCTCTTTATCAGTTCACTCTTATACAAGCTCCAGCCACTTTTCACCATAAAATGGAAAGTATCCTCAGGCATTTCCTCTGGCAGGGAGGGAAAAATGAAAAAAAAAATTAACTTGGTAAGCTGGAAGCAAGTTATCCAATGCCAGGAAAGAGGAGGGCTTGGAATCAAATCTCCATAGCTTACAAACTTAGCCTTTGGAGGCAAGATAGTATGGAGATTAATTGATGAACAACAAGCATGGTGGAAAAGAGTTCTTGAAGCCAAATATCTCAACAGCCCAAGGCAGCAGCTTCTAGAAAGCGAAATACCCGCCAGAAGCAGCAAAAGGGTTTGGAAACTTTGCAAAAAACTTATCCCCTTCATGGCACAAAATATCTCTAAGGTCCCCAAAGGTGGTAGCAAAATCAACATTGGAGCAAACAAGATTATGGGGAACCAGCCAATTGGCAGCTAGCCAGGTATGGATCAAATCCTCCTCTTCCTTTAAAACAAAGGAATACATTATTTGGATCAAATTTCTCAATGGGACATACATACACAGGCATGGAAGGGATGGAGTTTCCCTCCCATCCCTAGAAACCTCAAAGAGAGCATCGACAGTCTTCAGATCCATCTTCACAACATTGCTCCAATCATTAAAAATGGCATTGATGGCTTCAGATGGGACCCCACGGGTTCTAGTTACTCAATTCAAGTTGGCCATCAGTGTTTGTGCAGTAGGGACTATCCAACTCCTCCTTGGATGTATTGGAAAACCGTGTGGAAGTCTGAGGTCATCCCCAAAGTTAAATTTTTCATATGGACCCTCCTAAAAGGGAAAATCCTTACCTTAGATAATTTGCAAAAGAGGGGTATTGTTGGGCCCTCCCGATGCCCAAATTGTCAAGGGACAGAAGAAACTGCCCAACATCTATTCATTTCATGCCCCTTTGCAATCTCTCGTTGGAATGGTATCTCCCCTATTGACCCTCTCACCTAGAACTCTCAGTGTTCCATTGGTGAAATCTTAAGCAAATGGAAGAAGAGCTACCCCTGGCAGCACAAGAAAAACAACATCACTAAGAGGGTGTGGGATGCTCTCCCCTATGCCCTCCTATGGAAAATTTGGCTCGCTAGGAATCGCAAGATTTTTAGAGATCAGGAGACCTTAACCAAACAATTATGCAGCAAAGCTAAAAGTCTAGCGATAGAAACCATTGTTGCTAAGAACACAAAGAAAATTGATACTGGCAGTCTTTGTGTAGAAGAAAGAGACTTTATCAGCAACTTGATTGACAACAGCAGTGGTCTTCCAACAACAAACATCTACAGCAACCCTTCCAACATTCCCAGTCATAGTTGGAAAATTAGAATTAATCAGGATGAATTTACAGAATGGCTTCGGAACAACAACTCTCACTCCCTCTTCTTTGATGGAGCCTCCAAACCAAATCCGGGAGCGGCAGGGGCGGGGGAGTAATTTATAATCCTAATGGAGACCCCATAGTATCCTTTGAGTGGGGATGGGAAATCTATCTAATAACAGAGTAGAAGCGTTGGCACTCTATCAAGGCCTTATCTAGCTCTTAAAACTTGGTATCAGGAATGCGATGGTCTTTGGAGACTCTGTTGTCATTATCAGCCTTATGAATAGCAAGCGTAGAGCCTCCAATATTTTCATTCATCAAACCATAAGAAGATGTCAAGCATTAATCTACCAAAATTGGAACCTTCGCTTCTTCCATATTCTCTGCGCCATCAACAAAGAAGCAGATAAATTTGCCAATCAAGCATGCAGCAGATCTAAAGGGAATATCCTTTGCAACAATGTGGATCATTATCAACTCCTTCCCTGATTTTCCTCTTGATTTGTGACAATCCACTCAAGATTGACCCATGCAGTAACTTCAAGGAGTATCCTGACAAAATCCAATACAATCCCGATGCTATCATTTCACTGCCATCGAATTTCTTGCCTCTTAATCCTATAGCCTTGTTTTCCCTCTCGAGATTGGGTCGCCCTCATGATCTCTGTGATCCATCCCCCCTTCACTGCGTGAACTTGTCCTTCCCCATTGGTGGCCCGCTCCCCTTGAATAATCTTCCCCTCCTGCATCTCAGTATCAGGGTTCCAAGGCCTTGTCTCTTTGCCTTCTCGTTTATCATAGAGTTTTCAGTAGCATCTGAGATCTTCCTCTTTCACAGCTGCTCCTCAGCTCTTGCTTCTTGTGCCTCCTGCAGCACCAGTTCCCCTCGTCTTCATTCTTCATCCCTGAATAATCACCTTTGCCTCCCTGTATTACTGATCGATGTTTGCTTCGATCCCTTCTTCGTTCTAATCATAGATTCCGCTCCTCCTAATTTTTGCTGGTTATTGCTTACTATTCTACCAATGTTCAATCCGCCTTTTATTCCAGCGCTCCCCCTTACAGACATCAGCAGTTGAGGGCCGAAACTCCTGCGTTAAAGAATTGTCTTCTGTGCATTAGTAAGTTTTATGTTGCCTCTGTTATCTCTGTTTTCTCCAGTTGCTCATCCGCGTCCTCTGTTCGTGCTCCCTGTAGTGGAAGTCTCCCTCACTCTCCTCTCTTTCCCCTGAAAGCTTATCTCCCCCCCTCCCCTATTTTGCTTATAATTTGTCCCAGCTCCATCGCTGTTCTAATCGCTGAAACTGTTCCTTCTCGTTGTAGCAGGTTCCTGCCTCCCATGCAACAATAGGACAGTACTAAGGAACCGAGGATGGCTCAGCGTGAAGATTGTCTACATTGTCGAGACCTCCAGGCAGAGCTGGAGCAGATCAGGGTGCACCAAAGAGTTCTAGATGCGAAAATTGAATCAATCGCTCAGATGACCAATAAAAAATATGAAGCTGATCTTCATCTTTTTCTCCATAGGGTCTCCTCCCTACAGGAGCAGTTCAACGACCTATCCAATCGATGCGCCCATGCTCAAGAGTCAATTGAAATTCTCAAATACATGCTGGAGAAGCGCAATGCGCCTAGCACTAGCTCTTCCACCTTCAAGAATGCCGAAGTGGACAGTAAACCTGATGAATCAACAGCTCGCTAAATTAGCCACATCAATATAGACTAGGATGTATTGCAAAGTCTGTCTTCTTTAATTTCAGTTTTTCAGAATCTACACTTGCATTTGTTTCTTTCAAGTCAGAAATGACAATAGCTTGGAGAATTTTGTAACTCAATCCGTCTCCAAGCTCAGCCTACGAGTTTCGATCATGTAACTCAGGAGCTTAGTCTTCCAAATCTTTTTGGAATATAATCAGCAACCGACTATGTTAAAAAAAAAAAATAAGCGTTCTAAAAAAATGTGTTGATGTTGCATCAACACTTTTCAAAATCAACATGAAAATCACTAAAATTTAAAAAAATTGTTCATACTTAATACATAAAAAAAAATTAAAGTGGCAAAAATATGCTCCAAAAATAAAGGTATATTCTGAATCACCATTTTTTAAAATCGAGTGATTTTTTGCTACCTCAAAAAAACGAGTACTAGGTCATTTTCTCGTTTAATCGATAACTATGTTTTATGTATATTAAAACACCATTTAGAGATTTTTTTGTAATGGAGGGAAAATAGACCCATTCTATACAGTGTATAGCAAGGTGTAAAGAAAAAAAAAAAAAAAACTCTTAAAGTAGACATAAATAGGAAAGATATAGTAGATATAGATGATAGAAATAAAAAGTAATGAACATAGTTATATGTATTATCTTTCTTTCTAATATAAAGATAGTGTTTTTTTCTCTATAACAAAAATAGTTGAATAACATAATTGGGAGTAATTTATCATGGTCATATTTTAGAACCGAGAAATTGATTATAGTAAATCGATGCATCGTGTGTTCGTTCCTATATTTTGTCTAAAATGAAGATTGAAATTAAATGATGAAACAAATTTATTCCAATCTCCAATCAAGTTAACAGGTTAAGAAATAAAAAAATGATTTTTTAATAAATTAAAGATAAAAACATACTAAAGAAACCGAAAAATCATTTACATACTTTCTATCTTATTTGTTGGATTATGTATTAGACCAAAAATATTCTTATATTATCAAGATTCATAATTTCAAATTTTGAAATTTCTCAAATCCAATTCCAATAATATTATATCCAATGCAAACAAAAATAATGCATACCAATAATTAGATTAATACACTCCAAATTTTTGGATATTAAATAAATAACATGGTTGTACACAATTAGATTAATACACTCCAAGTTCAAAGCTTGTAGACGCTTTGAACTTGCCCAGTCAACACCGTGCTGTTGGACAAACAATTAACGACATTTAAACATGATATGGTTTTGAGGTCTTATAAAGAAGCTGACGAGACTAGGTATTGTGATCTCGTGACAAATCCCTGCACATATGTAACAACTTAGAATGCAATAGCCTAACGATGGAAGAGTTTTCTTTGCAACATTGTTAGGATAGGAACTCTTTGAAATTTAGTGGCCACACGAAGATCCTTGCTTCATCTTTTTTTTTTTACCCCTATTTATATGTATAAATTGTTTATTTTTAAAAGAGGTTTATGAATGCTAAATGGATGAAAGTAGCTGATCTTATCTGCAGAAATAGGTCCTCACTATTTTTTAGTGTGGAATATTATAGCTTTTCACAGGGAGATTAAGTGTGAAAGGTAGTTATTAAAAAAATATAGTTAATATGAAATATTCATATTTGTACTGGGATATTAAAGATAAAGAGGAGTTATTAAAAAATTATATTTATAATTAAACTTGTATCAATTGCATCTACTTAGATATTAATGTAATTAGATATCATTAATTATTTTGTAATGTTGGCCTGTTTTAGTGTTTTTTTTTTTTTTTTTTTTTCTTCTTCTAAAGAAAACATCAACTAAAATGAAATAGGATCAACATATTTAATAATCCATTTCCACCGACAACGACTACATTTGAAATTGATTCTATAAAGATAACCGTCATGAAAGGTCCATTTGAGGACAGGCTTCCAGATCATCATATGACATATAGTGCTTGTCCATAAATATGTGGTGGATTCCGCAGGAAGTCGAAGAGAGAAAAAAATGGATTCAGAAGAGACGTTGCTTATGAGTTTCATTGCACAACCGAGATGGTTATCCGTTACCACAGTAGGACTGCCGATACTAAGTTTGTTCATCATTTTTCTCTTCAAATATCATTTGAAAAGAAAAAGAGAAAGCAATCGAGATCTGCCTCCAGGACCCTTTTCATGGCCCATCATCGGGAATCTACACATGTTGGGAGAGCTCCCTCACCGTGCCCTGAAAGACCTTGCAGACAAATATGGCCCCATTATGTTTCTGCACTTATGCTCCGTCCCTACCGTTGTGGTTTCTTCGCCTGAGATGGCCAAACTCTTTCTCAAAACTCATGATCTGCTTTCGGCCAGCAGACCCGCAACAGCGGCAGGGAAGTACTTGTTCTACGGGTGCAAAGACTGGAGGCAAATGAGAAAAATATGTGTCTTAGAACTATTGACTGCTAGGAGAATTGAGTCATTCTAGTGGCTGCGAGAGGAGGAAGTGTCTGTGATGATTCGCTCCATTTGGCAAGAAAGCGAGAAAGGGGCGAAGCCTTTTAATCTCAGCAAGGCGCTCTCGTCCTTGACGGAAAATATAATATGCAGAATGTTGATGGGCACAAAATGTTCGACAGAGGCGCTGGGTGGGTTTAGAGGATTCGCAGAACTGCTGCGAGAGGTGTCAATTCTAGTGGGTGCATTTTATATCGAAGATTACATTTCTCGTCTCAGGTGGTTGGATTTGCAGGGAATCAGAAGGCGCATGAAGAAAGTTCAGAGGGAATTCAACCAATTAATTGAGGGGATTATCAACGAACACATTGAGAGGAGGACCCAAAACGGTGGGGCAAGTAACTGTTTTGTAGAGGTGCTGTTGGACATATCGGAGAGTGGAAATGGAGTAATGAGCACGAATGACACGAAGGTGTGTTTCTTTCATTTGAAAGAACGTAAGACGCTTGAGGCAGCGCCGGCAGGCGTGTCTTACTCCGCGGGGCACCATCATTAGCCGCAATGGAACAGCGTGGTGGGTCCGCTCTATCTTATCGTTTTTGTGGGAACCTCACTTTTTGAATTGTCAAATTTATGATCGGAGAGAGAACCAAGTATTAAATTTTTGGAGTGAAAATCTTGAAAAATGGTTTGTATTGACAGAAATTTGATTTTTCTGGAAGCCAATTGGTGTAATTAAAATAAATTTATATTGTTATTATAAATACACATTAATCGTAATAATACTTAAGATATTTATAAAGTGGCGTTTTTTATTAATATATTTTTTAAAATATATGAGTAATTTAATTAAATATTTTATCTAAAAATTAATTTATGGAAATAATTATTTATAATATTTAGAAGAAAATACAAGATTTTTATTTTTAATCTTTGATTACTTTATCTTGTTTTAAAATTATCTTATTTCACGGTTTTGTTGTAATATCAAAAATGGAATAGAAATAATAAGAATGAGTGTTTTTATGTTTTATAATATTTTTAATTAAAACTAACCAAATATATGCAATTTATTATTATTATTATTATAGACATTACCTTTTAATGAGTATTTCATTTTTATTTTAAAAAGAATAATGTTAATTTCATGTTGAGTACGGGCATAATCACACATGGCTCTCATCACCTTTATATTAGGTTGTATAATACCCTTCTAAACACAATAATACCAAAAATAACACCAAACAACTTATATATCTTAAATTATTTTGCATTAAATCACAAATATTATTTTAAATAATTTTAGATCATAAATTTTACTTAGGATTATAGATTATTTTTAAATTAGTTTGAAAATATATATGGCAACTATTAGAATAGAATGTGGTATTCACTATTTGTAATTAATAAGAAAACTCTTTAATTATTTGTCACAACAATCATTCGAACACTCATATAAATTTGTTATATGATAATCATATTGAGATATAAGTTATTAATTTAATTATTTTTCACAACAATCATTTGAATATTGATACAAATTTATTATATGATAATTACAATTGAGATGTAAATTGCTAGGGGAGAGCCTCGGAGAGCCACAAGTGGTTGAACGAGTCCACGTCAAGTGACCCTCCTACCATGCTAGCACCTCACCCTTTGTACGACACGTAGGGGCTGCATGCGGTGACCTGTTGACAACATATGAGTACCAGTTTGGAAGGTGGAGATGGGGTTTTGGGTTTGTAACACGTGAGTACCGTGTGCCTTGTTCAGTGTTGTGTTCATTTCCATTTCAGTCATGTTCTTGTTTGTTCGCTCTACTGGGTAGTTGAGTGCCACTGCTCCAATGGTGGTCACTACCATTATGGTTGTCGGTGATGCGGGTAGTGGTTTCGGTGATGCAGGTGGTGGTTTATGGACTAGCAGAGACGGTCGTGCTGGAGGTTGCTCGGTTGTTTTCGTCTGTTTCATCTTGTTTTTTCCACTATTTTTTCTTCCCCGTCTGGTGGTATGGGCTTGTTATTCGTTTGTTCTTATCCCTTTGGCGAGTTTAGCTCGGCTCAGTGTTGGACATGGTCATTTCGCGCTCCGAACAAATTTTTCAGGTTCGTAGTTCAATTTATGAGCTTCAGTTTCACATTTTATTTGCATTTTTTGGGATATCTAACCATTTTGATGCTCTTGCAGGTTGTTACAGTCTGAGCTACTTTTTTTGGAGCATCTAGGATTCTTGTGGCTTTCTGGCATGGGAAAAAACATCAACTCGACATAGAAGGTAGGACATTGTCCTACTAGCCTAAATAATGTGTTTTTTAACACATTTAGCCTAAATTGGATTATTGTGCCTTTGTTATGCTTGTGTATGTGTTTTTAAACACCTTCACCTGTTTGGGTTTTGGCTAATTTATGGGTTTTAAGTTTGTTGGATTTCGGTTTTTGGGTTGTGAGTTTTACAGTCAAGTTCAGGTTTTGGGAGGGTAATGAAAACAAATTCCAAACTTGCCTTCATGTTTCTCAACAAAGATTGGAGGCCCCTTTCACGAACTTTTTAAGCAGGAAGTCACTGAGCTGGAATCACATATATATGGGTTTGAATATTATAAGGCCAAAGGGGCCAGGATTGGAGGAATGTATGCACTGGATGGCCGAGGGCAATGGGCCTACGAAATTTTGTTTTTGAAATTAGGTTTGGAACTGCTAAATCCCTTTGAATTTGGCACCATTATTCTCCATTCATTTGGATTTATACCTTTCTCTTCTCCTCTTTTATCAGGTAGGAACAATTTCTACTTATCAACTAGGCAAACGCTACCACTCTTTAATGAGGCAAGGGAAAGTTTAGACCTTCCTTCCTCTCCTTAGATTTACTGTAGTCACTTTTGGGTTTCAGACTTGTGTTGGGTTTTATAGTTAGGTTCCATTTAGGTTTTATTTCTGTGTTGGATTTCAGATTTGTGTTGCCGAAAATAAGCAATTGTGGGTTTAACAGCAGGTCTAGGTTTATAAACATGTAGAAGAAAGTATTTCGGATTAATCATATTGATAGGATTTGGTCGACATTTCAAACCAACTAATGTGGTTCATCTTCAGGACTAGGTGAGAAATCCATCGATCATAAGGAATAAATAGTAAGGATGCAACATTGCCTAGAAATAGCCATTAAAAACTAGTTGTTGGTGAATTAGTTAATAGGTAAAGAAATTAATTATTAGGGAGTTAGGGTAAGAATTTATTTCATTAAAAAATTCTATGTTTAGTTAAAAATAGCTATTAAGGAATAATTAAAAATTAAAATATTGAATTTTAATTAATGAAAGAAGTTATTTGTTAGAGGTTGACCAATTAGAAAATTAGTTGTTAGGAATCTAGAAATTTTATCCCAATGTAATCAAATAAATTAAAATTAAGTTTATATTATTCAAATTAAAGGATAATAAGAAAAATCACTAGATATTTTATAAATGTAAAACAAAAAATAAAAAAATAGTCATCAATGAACAATAAATAAATAAATAAATAATTATATATTATTTAATAATATATATTATATACTATAATATATATATATATATATAATATATATCTATAATTTATAATATATATATAATATATTATAGTATATAATATATTATATACATCTATTAGATAGCATAAGATAGATAGATAGATGATAGTAGTAGTGTTTGAGGTAGGCAGAAAAGCTAGAAAGAGAAAGAGGAGAAGAGGGGAAAAAAGGGAATGATGACTTACGATGAGAGAGCTATAATCCAGCTTTTACTCAATTTCCAACCATCATCCCTATAAATATTTTTGGCATGCCTTTCTATCTCAATCGCCTCCCTAAGCTTCCTATGGTGGAAGTGGTCAACCTTAGTGACGACTTTGGATTCTTCCATGCAGACATGGTGCTTGGATTTTTTTTGCATGCTCGGCTAACGTTGATGAGCGGGAGCGATTGTGTCTAATGTCTGCAGCATGTTCATTGATCCTCTGCTTAATAGATCTACATGTTTCTCTAATGTAGGGGATCCCACAAGAGCAGGGAACAAGGTAGACCCCTTTTGAGTCCTTAGGATCAATAGGGTCTTTAACAGATCTAAGAGAATTCTTAATTGTGTTGAGAGGTTTGAATGAGTAAGTGACATTAATCTTCTTGAGGATATGGGCAATCCTATCTGTGGTTCTTTGGAGATACGGGAGATGAACCTTAGAGATAGGATCATCATGAGTAGGTTTAACTCTAGGATTTTTGCAGGCTTTGTGAAAGGCCTTGAGGCTTTGAGATCTTCTATACCCATTATTTCTAAACACTTCAAGGAGATGGGATTTCTCCTTTTTAAGGTGGCTATCATCAGATATTCTTAGAGCACGGGTAGCCAGAGTGCTAAGAAGACCAAATTTCTGAGCCGGGAAATGATGAGAACTGGCATGGAGATACTGTTTTGTGTGAGTCTTTTTTCGATAGAATTGGTGATAAATGGAACTGTCACTTGTCCTTGAAGGGAGAATGTTGAGAAAGGGAAGGCAACCATCCATCTCCACTTCCATCATGAACTTGATGGAGTTAGATTGAGAGTTAAGGTGGTTAAGAAATAGGCCGAGTTTCTCCCTACCATGAGGCTAGATGACACAGGTATCATTAACAAACCTCTTCCATTTTTTAGGGAAAAATTGAGTAGTGGCGAAGGCCTTGGTCTCAAAATCTTCCATAAACAGGTTGGCAACAATAGGGGAAAGAGGGGAGCCCATCGCAACACCGCAGGTTTGTTCATAGAACTCACCTTGGAAACTGAAGAGGGTCGAGGTGAGGCAGAGGCCAACTAACTTGGCAGTGTCTTTCTCAGTGATGCGATTAATGATATCAATTGATTCTTGGATGGGGATTTTTGTGTACAAGGAGACAACGTCAAAACTAACAAGCAAATCACTCGGTTCCAATTTGATATCTCTCCACTCTTGAATAAAGGAGGCAGAATCTTTAACGAAAGAATCAGTGCACCCAACAAGAGGATTAAGCTTTTGAGCTAAGAATTTAGCAAGAAGATAGGTGGTACCACCTATTGTGTTAAAAATAGGTCTTAGGGGGGCTCGGATCTATGAATCTCCGAGAGGCCATAGATCCTAGGGGTGAGGGGATTGCTCTCAATGAGCTTAGGGGAAAGAGAATTAAGAGATGGATCCGACTTAATAGTGGTTGCTACCTCCTTAGAGACAGACTTAAGGGGGTTCTTCTTAATTTTGATATAACTCCCACTGTTAGATTACATTAGGACACAATTTCTAGATTCCTAACAACTAATTTTCTAATTGGTCAACCTCTAACAAATAATTTCTTTCATTAATTAAAATTCAATATTTTATTTTAATTATTTTTAATTATTCCTTAACAACTATTTTTAACTAAACATAGAATTTTTTAATGAAATAAATCCTTATCCTAATTCCCTAATAATTAATTTCTTTACATATTAACTAATTCACCAACAAGTAGTTTTAAACGGCCATTTTTGGGCAATGTTGCATCCTTGTTATTTATTCCTTATGATCGATGGATTTCTCACCTAGTCTTGAAGATTAACCACATTAGTTGTCCGAATCGTCGACCAAATCCTATCAATGTGATTAATCCGAAAGACTTTCTTCTACATTATGGATCACAAATGTCTTAGATCTATTTTTATAAACCTGTATTAAGTCGTATTATGTTACTATTATTAACATGTTATCTTTAGCTCTATGATGAAGTTGTGTTCTTATAATCAGTGATACGAAGCAGGAGGTGTATAGTAAGCTTGTACTAGTCTATAAACAGGTTAAATTAGTGCATATATAAGTTTTCACATACGATATTGTTATCCATATAAATGCCCTTGCAATGAATAAATAGTATCAAATCCATAATTAGTTTATCATGTTCCATTTAGGTTTCATTTCTGTGTTGGGTTTCAAATTTGTGTTGCTAGAAACAAGAATCATTTGTACTTGGATTTTGAGAGTCTTGGTTAGGTTTGGCTCCGCTTCCAGAACAATGGAAGTGGGCATATGGCCTTTCCAGAAGATATTATGTTACATGAAATTGATTGAGATCAATGCTCTTTCTTGATTGTGTTATATTATTTAGATATTCGCTCTGCCCCTTTATTAATTTCCATGAAATCAAATTATCAGTAAGCTACGAACTTCAATTAAAAAATGGATTCTCTGGCTTGGTGACACACTATAATTGGCAACTGCCTATGATATACATGAATATTACCATACTAGTGTACATTAAAAAGAATTTTCTAACTTATATAATTTTTATAGCACTTTAAAAATCTTACCATGTAATTAAAACTAAAATGATCCAAACAAACTAACTCTAGGATAATGTTTGTTTATATTAGGACTTAATGGAAGTGTTGTATATCAATGTTTAGGTTGGAGCTTGTCCAATTGAAAAATGATATCTTTTTGGCTTCTGTTTTATTATATTATGATTTTCTATTTGTTTATATTATGACTTAGTGGAAGTTTTGTATATTTCATGACTTAGTGAAAGTGTTGTATATCAGTGTTCAGGTTGGAGCTTGTCCAATTGAAAAAGGATATCCTTTTGGCTTCTGTTTGTTTATATTATGATTTTCTGTTTGTTTATATTATGATTTTTTGTTTCTTTATATTATGACTTAGTGGAAGTGTTGTATATCTCATGACTTAGTGGAAGTCTTGTATATCAGTGTTTAGGTTGGAGCTTGTCCAATTGAAAAAGGATATCTTTTTGGCTTTTGTTTGTTTATATTATGATTTTCTGTTTGTTTATAGTATGAATTAGTGGAAGTGTTGTATATCTCATGACTTAGTGGAAGTGTTGTATATCAGTGTTCAGGTTGGAGCTTGTCCAATTGAAAAAGGATATATTTTTGGCTTCTACTTGTTTATACTATGATTTTCTATTTCTTTATATTATGACTTAGTGGAAGTGTTGTATATCAGTGTTCAAGCTGGGGCTTGTCCAATTGAAAAGGGATATCTTTTTGGCTTCTCTTTGTTTGTATTATGATTTTTTGTTTGTTTATATTATGACTTAGTGGAAGTGTTGTATATCAGTGTTCAAGTTGGAGCTTGTCCAATTGAAAAAGGATAGCTTTTTGGCTTATGTTTGTTTATATTATGACATTTTGTTTGTTTATATTATGACTTAGTGGAAGTGTTGTATATCAGTTTTCAGGTTGGAGCTTGTCCAATTGAAAAAGGATATATTTTTGTCTTCTATTTGTTTATATTATGATTTTCTGTTTGTTTATATTATGACTTATTGGAAGTGTTGTATATCTCACTGTTTAGGTTGGATCTTGTCCTTTTGAAAAATATATTTTTCTTTTTGGGTTTGGTTTGTTTAGGGTTTTGGGTTCTGTTTGTTTAAGTTATGAGCTAATGGAAGTGCTACATATCTCAGTGTTTAGGTTTAGGTTAGAGCTTGTCCTTTTGAAAAAATATATATTTTTGGGTTTTGTTTGGTTATTGAGGGGAGAGCTCGTTCTACCTTCTAGTACAAGCTCATACTTGGTTCATCTCTTTTTGTTTAATTTTTCTTTGGAATACTTTTAGAAGCATGTATTATTTTCTATCATAATGGTTGGGTCATAAACTTTCATTGCATTGTGGATTCTGTCAAGAATCTATGCACTGTTTAGCCTTACTCTCATGGCTTTACAGTACATTAGATGTACATCAGATTTTCAAGTCTATAAGATGCACATTCATGTTCATTCATCATTTCATTGTGGCTTTACTGTACATTAGATGTACATCAGATTTTCAAGTTTGTTAAGATGCACATTTTAGGTTCATTCATCATTGCATTGTGGATTTTGTCAGGGGACTCTGCACTGTTTATCGCCACTCTCATAGCTTTACTATACATTAGATGTACATCAGATTTTCAAGTCTGTTAATATGCACATTTCAGGCTCATTCATCATTTCATTGTGTCTTTACTATACATTAGATGTATATCAGATTTTCAAGTTTGTTAAGATGCACATTTCAGGTTCATTCATCATTGCATTATGGATTTTGTCAGGGGACTCTGCACTGTTTAGCCCCATTCTTATGGCTTATGTACATTAGATGTACATAAAATCCTAATTACAGTGAATAAGTTTGTAATGATCCTAATTACAATGATAATTTTTTATCTTTATATGTGCAATATATAACCTCACTTGAGATAAGAACTGTCAATATATAAAATATCTTGAAATATTAAAATAAATATCTTCCATTGGATAGATATTGCATATAGATATTATAGATCTATTTTTCTCTTGATGAATCCCCTCATGCTCAGTTCTCAATGGTTATTAGTATCTTCTATTGTTAACTACTTGTGATTTATGTTCACTTCTTTTCCTTCTTTATTATGTTTCCTTTCATCAAGTAATTACCAAATTAAGTAATTGCTACTTATTTTCCGTTGCAATGTTGTTTCAAACAGGATTCAATTGATCTTTACTTTCCATTGTTTTCTCTTGAATTTCCTTTAGTGAGAACAAAGGGATTCTTTTGTTTACTACCTCTGTGAGTAGACAGAGCGTTGGTTTCTATTGTACTTCTCAAGCACATCCTCCAGGGAATATCTTTCCTTTGAAAATGAAAATGCCATAGAAAGATAAGGGGGTCTGCATGGTGGAAAGAGCTACAATGAAGCTTCTAAGAATTATTCAACAGTGAATATGTTTACAATGATCCTAATTATAGTGATAATTTTTTATATTTATATGTGCAATATATAAGCTCTCTTGAAATAGGAACTGTTAATATATAACCTCTCTTGAAATATTAAAACAAATCTCTTCCACTAGACATATATTACAGATAGATATTATATATCTCTTTGTCTCTTGTTGAATCCCCTCATGTTCGGTTTCTTGATGGCTATTAGTATCTTCTATTGGTAACTTATTTTGATTCATGTTCACTTGTTTTCCTTCTTTATTATGTTGAATTTCATCATAATTCCAAATCATAATTCCAGTTCAAATTCAATATAGTTTATAGTTTAGCTTCTACTATGAAACCAATCAACATATTGCATCCTTACAAAATCCACATTGCGATTATTATGTTGACTTTCATCATAATTCCATATCATAATTCCAATTCAAATTCAATATAGTTTATAGTTTATCTTCTACTATGAAACCAATCAACATATTGCATCCTTACAAAATTCACATTGCGATTATTATGTTGACTTTCATCATAATTCCAGATCATAATTCCAATTCCAATTCAATATAGTTTATAGTTTATCTTCTACGAGGAAAACAATCAACATATTGCGTCCTTAAAAAATTCACATTGCGATGTTGTTAAAAAAATTAATTCATGCCACCCCTATGCTTGATGGCCTCCATTTCTTGCATTGCCCATAATTGTTGAGTCTCCTTCCTAACCCAAGTATGGTGGACTACCCAATATTGGTTGATTAGGATGTGCTTGAATGTTACCATATCCTTGACTCCAGTTTGCTCGTTATAGCCATGGAGGGACTGAGTAACCCAAGTGTCCACTTGTGTTACTAACCCTAGCATTGGATGCAAGTATCATAAAAACACAGTTAGGATTTAAACCTACACTGGTAGGGGAATATGAGGTGAGCACAACCCCTAGCTGATAGCGGGGGACTTGGATGTTAATCATCTCCTGGTATGATGGTGTATGCTCTGCGATGTGGTCCATCGTATTAGACATCATCCTATTTGCCTCAAACTAGCTTGGACCATATAATTCCCTCTTTGTCACCCCTCCTCCTCTTTCCAACACTTATTGAACCTTTCTTGCCTCCCTCTCTTGCCTTTCCAGTTGTTTTTTATATTCCTTATCTTCCCTTGCTTCTTGTCTTTCCATCCTTTCCTTTGTTCAAGCTTCTGCTGCTGTAATCCTTGCAACTCTCTTGTCCTTGGCCAACTCCTTATTTCTCTTTTTAGTTTCCTAAATTTCATTTTTTTTTTATGTTCAGACTCAAACAATAAATTCATAAAATCTTCAGATGTGAGCAACTATGAACTCCTCCCCCAACGAAGACAATTTGCAGTTGAGTGCCTTAATGAGGCCTTCACTCTCTCTACTGGTAACTTTAGGAATGCACCAAGTAATCTATGATTTTCCCCATGCTCCCTAGGATTTTCCTCATTGGTGGTAGACACATTATGTGGGTTGATATTCATCATGGCCTCTACCAACCATGATGGTGGGCTTCCCTGGGTTGGGATGCTCAATTGTTCATTATTTAATCATGTTGCATTATCATTTGAAATCAAGTTTTCATTTCCATTCGCTTCATCAACTACCTCATATGGAATATCACATGCAGAATTGGCATGTGGTTCAGTGGGTATGACAACCTCCATGACATTAATAGTTGGTTCATGATTGAACTGTGTCTCACTCATATGTTCATCATCATCACCACTTAAGTGCCCTTTATAAAGGGACATTATACCTTCAACAACAACAACATCTTCTTGGGCATCAACATGGTCTTGTAAGTTCTCTGCTTCTTGAACTTCCACATAAAATGCTTGGCTACAACAAGTATCATGCACGAGAGCATCAACATTAAGTGGTCATATACCAATCCTCATAAATCCAACCTTGATATTAGAAGGTGTGAGAGCCCTTTTTAATGCTTTACTTGCAAGCTCAGCTAGCTCAAACCTCTTTACTTCCACCCCTGGATTCTTTTCCATCCACCAAGCTCACTCGATCCTGAAATAATTCTTGAAAGGCCCAAACACAATGACATAAAGGGGTTTCAATCTGTGAGTGGTATCAGCCAGTAATGTTAACAGGTCAATGCCAAAATTGTTGGCCTCCTCAAATTCTGATTTTAAAAAACTGTATTAGAAAACAAGGAAATTCATTGGCCTTTCCAATCAATGAGCAACAACAATCAGTGCTTTATCTATATATTGTAATTGATATATCTCGGATCTGAAAATAATTATTGGAATGGTTTAAACTTCTTTATTTGATCCATAGATGATTTTTATGAGTTATTAGGAAGAGCTCTTGTAATAGGTTTGACATAACACAATTTCTCTAACCCAACTATTTTTCTATGTCCTCAAATGATTGTTCTTGGCATTCATTTTATTCATAGTTGGTGAAAATATGGGTTTTCAGGAAGAGCTATTCCTATTTCCTTTTGTAATAGCTTTGACATAACATAGTTTCTTCAACCCAACTAGCTTTCTGTGTCCTCAAATCATTGTTCTTATCATTCTTTTTGTTCTTGACATTCATTTTATTCCTAGTTGGTAAAAATATGAGTTATCAGGAAGAGCTATTCCTCTTTTGTTTTTGTAACAGCTTCGACATAACTAAGTCTCCTCAAATCATTGTTTCTGGCACTCATTTTGTTCTTGCAATTTTTCTTTATTCCTAGTAAGGGTTAGTATGTTTTTATGTAAGCGTTCCTAGTTGTAATATCTTTACACAGTTATGTAGTTATTTTGATTTCAAATTCACCTCAGGCACATATCTTTTCAATTTTGTCATTCTTCACTCATTGTTACACTATTGGAGGCATCTGATCTCAACAAACATTAATATAGGTAAGAAATTATCCATGTTGTTGACTACTTAGGGGCAACAACTCACACTAATTTTTTTGTGTGCCAATCAACTCTGATTCTTTACAGATTTATGGGTTTGTTGGCAGCATACAACACCTAGGTGACCCCCTTGAGCCTGGAAAAGAGAATTTCTAAACCAGTGGGTCTGTTATTCATTCAGAAATGCTTCTCTTACCAGATAATGAATCTACCTGACATCAGAATTTTCTTTTTGAAAGGATATTCTTTGTTATTATAGTAGTCTGATATTGAGTTGCAGAGGTCAGATTTGAGGTTATAGTGGCAATGAAATTGGTTTCTAAATTAGTAAATTAGTAAATTAGTAATGGAATTGGCTGTAATGGCTTTAATTTACCCTTGTTTGTCAGCATAAATAACATTATTCATTATTTACTAAAAAAGGTAACATTAGTCAACAAAAACATACCTGTATGTCTCCAGCAATTGAAGAATAGAATGAATGTAACATTGTGCACACACTCAGTTTGTATGTTTTCTGAATAGAATGAATGTAACAATGTCTGAACACTTTGATTGCATGTCTCCAATAGTTGATGAGTAGAATGAATGTTTTAAATGAAAATGATAAAGAGTTGATGTTTTATAGTTTTTTTATATATAATTTAATTGGTAGGGAAATTTGGCATAGATTGCCATCTCCCAAATTCAAATGTGTGGCCTGGATTGATTTGTACATGATCAAATGGTTGATAATATTTGATGGTTCATCCATGTGCTTTCCTGTTTTTAATTCCTGAATTGAAAAGGTTAATGTGTTTAATACTTGAATTTAAAGGGTTAGTGTCATTTATTGTATCCTCTGAACTAATTCTTGAATTGAATGTTTCCATTTATTGTCTTAAATCTTGAATTGAATGTTGTCATTTATTGTCTTCAATAGGTTGAATGGTTAAATACACATGTACATATGGCTGACACACATTTCAACTATTCTTATGCAGGTATTACTGAGCAATGGGATGTGTTGCTCCAGTGGAAATCTGTAGGTGATGGTTTGATGGGATAAGTGTACTCCTGAATAGAATTCAATGGAATGTTTTGTAGTGCATTTTGACTTATTCGGTAATTCAAAGCTAGAGATATTTGAGACATTATGTCTTGTCAACATGTGATGTTAAGGTTTGGTATTTGACAATTGTTGGCCCAATCAATATGTGGACCCATTTTGGACTAAATTATATAACTTAATATAAACTATTTATGTGGATATTTTTAATGATTTATGATTTTTTTTTATGGATGTGTGGGATCAGTACTATAACTAGTATTGATCCACGAACAACAATATAAGGCTCTCCCCGCATTATACAACATTGTAACATAACATCTCCTGTTTTCCACTACGGACATAAAACTCATAAGTTATTTCATTGTTTTTTACTACACATGCTTAGTGTGAGTAATTTAATTTATCATAGTCAACCCATCTCTCTTCGATAGCATTGAACGTTTATAGCATTGAGTGTATCAAGATGTACATTATGAGAATGTCTTCTCCTTTGCTATTAATGTTTGGGCACATTAGGAATGGTATTCAATGTAATTGGTTAATGACTCCAAATGCGTTGATTTCATGGCATTGTCATAGGAATTGTAATATGGTTTTACATTTTTAATGGAATACATTAGAGTATATTTTTTT
>APFE030340518.1:64845-75384 GCA_000404065.3 Pinus taeda
AAATCCAAAAACATATAACAGATAGACTACTGCTAAAATAATTGTTTGTATGTGTGTTCTGTGATTTTTCAGGTGTTGATTAAAACAAAACAGAGTGCCTTTCCACCATTTTCTCTGCAATTACAAAATTACATCAATGCAGAACCATAATCCTTAACAACATATTCCAGATGTGCTCAAAAGAACCATGTTAATGTAGTTCAGGTAAACTTGATTTGGTTAAGTTAACTATGGTTTTCTTTCTAACTTGAACTCATGGTATTCATGTGGAATATAACCTATTTAAAAGCAGAAAAACTCCAAATAAATTTATTGGGGTGAGATTCCTGATAATCGAAGTCCATCTCTTCCATCACTTGTTGAGGTCACAAACCATATAACTAACGTGGAGCATTCAGCTTCCAAAACATGGATTTGCCTCCTCTTTTGCACAAGAGTGTTTATAAACTAAGTTTAAGAACCCCACGCTTTTGATCAAGCTTTGATTTTCATTCCAATGAGCTTAATTATGGCATTTCCAAACACAGAAACGGAATCAAATGCCTGCTATTGTTTCAGTTTTTATTTTGATCTTAATGAGCTTCAGTATGGCGTTTTCAATCACACGATACTCCCTTCTGCATCAGCATCATAGAAAGAAAGCATTCCTTTTCCAAATACATCCCACTTCTCTGTTTTAAGTTTCAGGGGAATGGGTCTGTGGGGGACACATTGGGGATTCTCCTCTTCTTTATTTTGGGTTCCCACTCTACCCCCAGTTTTGAGCAAGGTGCCCATTATGTCTACCACTTGGCCTATCCTGGAGGCAAAAGTTTTTAAAAATTCCAATAGATAGAAGGTGCGGAACACCGCAGAAATGAAATCTTAAAATCCACATGCTCTTGGTTAAATTTTGATTTTATCTCAATGAACTTAGTTATGTTGTCAGATATGGAATCCTAGGAACTCTAGCCTTTTGATTGATTTTATTTTGACCCTAATGAGCTTAGGTATGACATTTTCAATAATAGAAAAAAAAGAAACTTGAAAACACATTGTTTTTTATTAGATTTTGATAAAAACCACATGTTCTTTATTGCATTTTGATTTTTAATCTGGGAGAATAGGCATTTTGATATAATTGCAATCTGAGGTTTATTTCAATTACCTTAGGACACTTCGATCATAATGAGCTCCATGCTTTTGATATAATTGCAATCTTAGGTTTATTTCAATTACCTTAGGACACTTCGATCATAATGAGCTCCATGCTTTCTTTCAATCACAGAGAAGAAAACTCAAAATCCTGATTCTTTTGAGTAATTTTTGGTGAAAAGCCATATTTAAATATTTTTTATTAAACACAATACATGATTATGGGAGAATAGGCTTTTTGTTTTGTTTCAATCACAATTCTAGGTGTGTTTCAATTATAGCTCTAACCTTAAGGCAGTTTCAATGACAGGAATGTTACACACAGAGATGTAAAATAGAAATGGGTAATATTTGTATTAGAAAAAAGCCACAGGTGAGTTGGGCAGCTTAGCGCCACAAAAAAATATGTTGTTAACAAAAACCACCATATCTATCTAGCTGTATGTGTTGGGAATGCTTTCGATTAAATTTTGATTTTGATTTTAATGAGCTTTATTATGGTATTTTCTATCATAGCAACGAAACCTTAACATCCCCATGCCTTTGATTTTGATCTAATTAACTTAATTATAGTGTTTTCAATAACAGAAACCAAATATTGCATGATTAAAGTATGGTTTTGATCATAATGAGCTTAGTTATACAATTTTCAATCACAGAAACATAATCTCAAAACCCCGCTTTTGATTAAATTTTTATTTTGATCTTATTGAGCTTAATTATGGCGTTTTTAATCACAATCTTCCTTTTGATTAAATTTTGATTTTGATCTTATTGAGCTTAGTTATGGTGATTACAAGCATAGAAACTAAATTTCAAGAATGTGAATTTTAATCTTGATCTTAATGAGTTTAATTATGATGTTTTTGATCGCAGGAACCAAATCTCAAGAACACCGGAGTTTGATTTTTATCTTAGTGAGCTTCATTATGGCATTGTTAGTCACAGAAACAGAACATCAAGAACCTCATGTCTTTGATGAAATTTTTGTTATAATCTTAATGAGCTTATTTATGGTGTTTTAAATCAGAGAAACGAAATCTAAGAACCTGATGCTTTTGATTTTCATGCGGACACATGACATCCACATCTACTCCCTTCTGCATCAGCATCATAGAAAGAAAGAATTCCTTTTCCAAATACATCCCAATTCTTTGTTTTAAGTTTCAGGGGAATGGGTCTGTGGGGGGCACATTGGGGATTCTCCTCTTCTTTATTTTGGGTTCCCACTCTGCCCCCAGTTTTGAGCAAGGTGCCCATTCTGTCTACCACTTAGCCTATCCTGGAGGCAAAATTTTTCAAAAATTCCAATAGATAGAAGGTGCGGAACACCACAGAAATGAAATCTTAAAATCTCCATGCTCTTCATTAAATTTTGATTTTATCTCAATGAACTTAATTATGTTGTCAGATATGGAATCTTAGGAACTCTAGCCTTTTGATTGATTTGATTTTTACCCTAATGAGCTTAGGTATGAAATTTTCAATAATAGAAAAAAAATCTTGAAAAAACATTGTTTTTTATTAGATTTTGATAAAAACCACATGTTCTTTATTGCATTTTGATTTTTAATCTGGAAGAATAGGCATTTTGATATAATTGCAATCTGAGGTTTATTTCAATTACCATAGGACACTTCGATCATAATGAGCTCCATGCTTTCTTTCAATCACAGAGAAGAAAACTCAAAATCCTGATTCTTTTGAGTAATTTTTGGTGAAAAGGCATATTTAACTATTTTTTATTAAACACAATACATGATTCTGGGAGAATAGGCTTTTTGTTCTGTTTCAATCACAATTCTAGGTGTGTTTCAATTATAGCTCTAACCTTAAGGCAGTTTCAATGATAGGAATGTTACACACAGAGATGTAAAATAGAAATGGGTAATATTTGTATTAGAAAAAAGCCACAGCTGAGTTGGGCAGCTTAGCGCAACAAAAAAAAAGATGTTGTTAACAAAAACCACCATATCTATCTAGCTGTATGTGTTGGGAATGCTTTCAATTAAATTTTGATTTTGATTTTAATGAGCTTTATTATGGTATTTTCTATCATAGCAACGAAACCTTAACATCCCCATGCTTTTGATTTTGATCTAATTAACTTAATTATAGTGTTTTCAATAACAGAAACCAAATCTTGCATTTGATTAAAGTATGGTTTTGATCTTAATGAGCTTAGTTATACAATTTTCAATCACAGAAACATAATCTCAAAACCCCGCTTTTGATTAAATTTTAATTTTGATCTTATTGAGCTTAATTATGGCATTTTTAATCACAATCTTGCTTTTGATTAAATTTTGATTTTGATCTTATTGAGCTTAGTTATGGCGATTACAAGCATAGAAACTAAATTTCAAGAATCTGAATTTTAATCTTGATCTTAATGAGTTTAATTATGATGTTTTTTTATCACAGGAACCAAATCTCAAGAACACCCGAGTTTGATTGTTATCTTAGTGAGCTTCATTATGGCATTGTTAGTCACAGAAACGGAACATCAAGAACCTCATGTCTTTGATGAAATTTTTGTTATGATCTTAATGAGCTTATTTATGGTGTTTTAAATCAGAGAAACGAAATCTAAGAACCTGATACTTTTGATTTCCATGCGGACACATGACATCCACATCTACTCCCTTCTACATCAACATCATAGAAATAAAGCATTCCTTTTCCAAATACATCCCAATTCTCTATTTTAAGTTTCAGGGGAATGGGTCTGTGGGGGACACATTGGAGATTCTCCTCTTCTTTATTTTGGGTTCCCACTATGCCCCCAGTTTTGAGCAAGGTGCCCATTATGTCTACCACTTAGCCTATCCTGGAGGCAAAAGTTTTTAAAAATTCCAATAGATAGAAGTTGTGAAACACCACAGAAATGAAATCTTAAAATCCCCATGCTCTTGGTTAAATTTTGATTTTATCTCAATGAACTTAATTATGTTGTCAGATATGGAATCCTAGGAACTCTAGCCTTTTGATTGATTTGATTTTGACCCTAATGAGCTTAGGC
The DNA here is from genome assembly GCA_000404065.3 of Pinus taeda. NCBI lineage: Eukaryota > Viridiplantae > Streptophyta > Pinopsida > Pinales > Pinaceae > Pinus > Pinus taeda. The sequence continues at coordinate 69,002 of APFE030340518.1, forward strand.
ATGACATTTTCAATAATAGAAAAAAAAATCTTGAAAAAACATTGTTTTTTATTACATTTTGATAAAAACCACATGTTCTTTATTGCATTTTGATTTTTAATCTGGGAGAATAGGCATTTTGATATAATTGCAATCTGAGGTTTATTTCAATTACCTTAGGAAACTTCGATCATAATGATCTCCATGCTTTCTTTCAATCACAGAGAAGAAAACTCAAAATCTTGATTCTTTTGAGTATTTTTTGGTGAAAAGCCATATTTAAATATTTTTTATTATACACAATACATGATTCTGGGAGAATAGGCTTTTTGTTTTGTTTCAATCACAATTCTAGGTGTGTTTCAATTATAGCTCTGACCTTAAGGCAGTTTCAATGACAGGAATGTTAGACACAGAGATGTAAAATAGAAATGGGTAATATTTGTATTAGAAAAAAGCCACAGCTGAGTTGGGCAGCGTAGCGCAACAAAAAAAAAAAGATGCTGTTAACAAAAACCACCATATCTATCTAGCTGTATGTGTTGGGGATGCTTTCGATTAAATTTTGATTTTGATTTTAATGAGATTTATTATGGTGTTTTCTATCACAGCAACGAAACCTTAACATCCCCATGCTTTTGATTTTGATCTAATTAACTTAATTATAGTGTTTTCAATAACATAAACCAAATCTTGCATTTGATTAAAGAACAGTTTTGATCTTAATGAGCTTAGTTATACAATTTTCAATCACAGAAACAGAATCTCAAAACCCCACTTTTGTTTGTAACAAGGTTAATTATGGCATTTTCAATCACAGAAACGAAACCTTAAGAACCCCACGCTTTTGATCAAGCTTTGATTTTCATTTCAATGAGCTTAATTATGGCATTTCCAACCACAAAAACAGAATCAAATGCCTTCTGTTGTTTCAGTTTTGATTTTGATCTTAATGAGCTTCATTATGGTGTTTTCAATCACAGGAATGAAACTTTAAGAATCCCATGTTTTTTTATTAAACTCTAATTTTTTATCTTATTGACATTAGTTATGACGATTACAAGCATAGAAACTAAATTTCAAGAATCTGAATTTTAATCTTGATCTTAATGAGTTTAATTATGGTGTTTTTGATCACAGAAACCAAATCTCAAGAACACCTGAGTTTGATTTTTATCTTAGTGAGCTTCATTATGGCATTGTTAGTCACAGAAACGGAACATCAAGAACCTCATGTCTTTGATGAAATTTTTGTTATGATCTTAATGAGCTTATTTATGGTGTTTTAAATCAGAGAAACGAAATCTAAGAACCTGATGCTTTTGATTTCCATGCGGACACATGACATCCACATCTACTTCCTTCTGCATCAGCATCATAGAAAGAAAGCATTCCTTTTCCAAATACGTCCCAATTCTCTGTTTTAGGTTTTAGGGGAATGGGTCTGTGGGGGATACATTGGGGATTCTCCTGTTCTTTATTTTGGGTTCCCACTCTGCCCCTAGTTTTGAGCAAGGTGCCCGTTCTGTCTACCACTTAGCCTATCCTGGAGGCAAAAGTTTTTAAAAATTCCAATAGATAGAAGGCGTGGAACACCACAAAAATGAAATCTTAAAATCCCCATTGTTTTGGTTAAATTTTGATTTTATCTCAATGAACTTAATTATGTTGTCAGATGCGGAATCCTAGGAACTCTAGGCTTTTGATTGATTTGATTTTGACCCTAATGAGCTCATGTATGACATTTTCAATCATAGAAACAAAATCTTGAAAACAAATTGTTTTTTATTAGATTTTGATAAAAACCTCATGTTCTTTATTGCATTTTGATTTTTTTATTTGGGACAATAGGCATTTTGATATAATTGTAATCTGAGGTTTATTTCAATTACCTTAGGATACTTCGATCATAATGAGTAGCATGGTTTATTTCAATCACAGAGAAGAAAACTCAAAATCCTAATGCTTTTGAGTAATTTTTGGTGAAAAGCCATATTTAAATATTTTTTCTTAAACACAATATTTGATTATGGGAGAATAGGATTTTTGTTTTGTTTCAATCACAATTCCAGGTTTGTTTCAAATATAGCTCTGACCTTAAGTCAGTTTCAATGACAGTAATGTTACACACGGAGATATAACACAGAAATGGGTGATATTTGTATTAGAAAAAAGCCACAGCTAAGTTGGGCAGCTTAGCGCAATACAAAAAAAAAAGATGTTGTCAACAAAAACCACCATATCTATCTAGCTGTATGTGTTGGGTATAGAATATCCAAATCATCATTTCACAAAGTATTTAAATAAGTTTTTGCTAGGATGAACTCTATAAAAGACACCTAAAAATTGACATTGTTTTACATAATATGAAATACTAATGAAAAACATGCTTGCTGAGAGCTTCATCTTGACCGGTATGAGTGGGGTGAGATTCCTGATAATCGAAGTCCATCTCTTCAATCACTTGTTGAGGTCAAAAACCATATAACTAACGTGGAGCATTTAGCTTCCAAAACTTGGATTTGCCTCCTCTTCTACACAAGAGTGTCTATAGACTAAGTTTAAGAACCCCACGCTTTTGATCAAGCTTTGATTTTCATTCCAATGAGCTTAATTATGGCATTTCCAACCACAGAAACGAAATCAAACGTATGTTGTTGTTTCAGTTTTGATTTTGATCTTAATAAGCATCATTATGATATTTTCAATAATAGAAACCAAATCTTGCATTTGATTAAACTACAGTTTTGATCTTAATGAGCTTAGTTATACAATTTTCAATCACAGAAACAGAATCTCAAAACCCCACTTTTGTTTGTAACAAGGTTAATTATGGCATTTTCAATCACATAAACGAAACCTTAAGAACCCCACGCTTTTGATCAAGCTTTGATTTTCATTTCAATGAGCTTAATTATGGCATTTCCAACCACAAAAACAGAATCAAACGCCTTCTGTTGTTTCAGTTTTGATTTTGATCTTAATGAGCTTCATTATGGCGTTTTCAATCACAGGAATGAAACTTTAAGAATCCCATGTTTTTTATTAAACTCTAACTTTTGATCTTAATGAGATTAGTTATGGCGATTATAGGAATAGAAACTAAATTTCAAGAATCTGAATTTTAATCTTGATCTTAATGAGTTTAATTATGGTGTTTTTTATCACAGAAACCAAATCTCAAGAACACCCGAGTTTGATTTTTATCTTAGTGAGCTTCATTATGGCATTGTCAGTCACAGAAACAGAACATCAAGAACCTCATGTCTTTGATGAAATTTTTGTTATGATCTTAATGAGCTTATTTATGGTGTTTTAAATCATAGAAACGAAATCTAAGAACCTGATGCTTTTAGGCTTCGTTCTTAATGAGTTCTGTTATGCTACTTTCAATCATAGTAGAGGCTCTTTTGAAACAGTTGCAATGTAAGTTTTATCTCAATTACCTTTGAGGATTCATTCTTAATGAGTTCCATTATGTTGCTTTCAATCAAAGAAGAGATTTAAAAGACTCGACATTTTGTTTAAAATTATTTTGGAATAGGCTCTTTTGAAGCAGTTGCAATGTAAGTTTTATTTCAATTACCTTTTAGACTTCGTTCTTAATGAGTTCCGTTATGTTACTTTCAATCACAGAAGAGATTTAAAACACTCGACGTTTTTTTGCAATTTTTTTTTTTTTTTTTTAGCTTAATTATGGTGTTTTCAATCACAGAAATGAAATCTTAAAATCCCCATGCTTTTGGTTAAACTTTGATTTTATCTCCATGAACTTAATTATGTTGCCAGATATGGAATCCTAGGAACTCTAGGCTTTTGATTGATTTGATTTTGACCCTAATGAGCTCAGGTATGACATTTTCAATCATAGAAACAAAATCTTGAAAACGCATTGTTTTTTATTAGATTTTGATAAAAACCTCATGTTCTTTATTGCATTTTGATATTTTAATCCGGGAGAATAGGCATTTTGATATAATTGCAATCTAAGGTTTATTTCAATTACCTTAGGACACTTCGATCATAATGAGTTGCATGCTTTCTTTCAATCACAGAGAAGAAAACTCAAAATCCTAATGCTTTTGAGCACTTTTTGGTGAAAATCCATATTTAAATATTTTTATTAAACACAATATTTGATTCTGTGAGAATAGGCTTTTTGTTTTGTTTCAATCACAATTCCAGGTTTGTTTCAATTATAGCTCTGACCTTAAGGCAGTTTCAATGACATGAATGTTACACACGGAGATATAAAACAGAAATGGGTAATATTTGTATTAGAAAAAAGCCATAGCTGAGCTGGGCAGCTTAGCGCAATACAAAAAAAAGATGTTAACAAAAACCACCATATCTATCTAGCTGTATGTGTTGGGGATGCTTTCGATTAAATTTTGATTTTGATTTTAATGAGCTTTATTATGGTGTTTTCTATCACGACAACTAAACCTTAACATCCCCATGCTTTTGATTTTGATCTAATTAACTTAATTATAGCGTTTTTGATAACAGAAACCAAATCTTGCGTTTGATTAAAGTATGGTTTTGATATTAATGAGCTTAGTTATACCATTTTCAATCACATAAACAAAATCTCAAAACCCCACTTTTGATTAAATTTTGGTTTTGATCTTATTGATCTTAATTATGGCGTTTTTAATCACAGAAACAAAATATTTTCTATGAAATTTTGATTTTGTTTGTAACAAGGTTAATTATGGCATTTTCAATCACAGAAACGAAACCTTAAGAACCCCACGCTTTTGATCAAGCTTTGATTTTCATTTCAATGAGCTTAATTATGGCATTTCCAACCACAAAAACAGAATCAAATGCCTTCTGTTGTTTCAGTTTTGATTTTGATCTTAATGAGCTTCATTATGGCGTTTTCAATCACAGGAATGAAACTTTAAGAATCCCGTGTTTTTTATTAAACTCTAATTTTTTATCTTAATGAGATTAGTTATGGCGATTATAGGCATAGAAACTAAATTTCAAGAATCTAAATTTTAATCTTGATCTTAATGAGTTTAATTACGGTGTTTTTGATCACAGAAACCAAATCTCAAGAACACCTAAGTTTATTTTTATCTTAGTGAGCTTCATTATGGCATTGTCAGTCATAGAAACAGAACATCAAGAACCTCATGTCTTTGATGAAATTTTTGTTATGATCTTAATGACCTTATTTATGGTGTTTTAAATCAGAGAAACGAAATCTAAGAACCTGATGCTTCTGATTTCAATACAGAGACACGACATGCACATCTACTCCCTTCTGCATCAGCATCATAGAAAGAAAGCATTCCTTTTCCAAATACGTCCCAATTCTCTATTTTAAGTTTCAGGGGAATGGGTCTGTGGGGGATACATTGGGGATTCTCCTGTTCTTTATTTTGGGTTCCCACTATGCCCCCAATTTTGAGCAAGGCGCCCATTCTGTCTACCACTTGGCCTATCCTGGAGGCAAAAGTTTTTAAAAATTCTGATAGATAGAAGGTGCGGAACACCACAGAAATGAAATCTTAAAATCCCCATGCTTTTGGTTAAATTTTGATTTTATCTCAATGAACTTAATTATGTTGTCAGATTGGAATCCTAGGAACTCTAGGATTTTGATTGATTTGATTTTGACCCTAATGAGATCAGGTATGACATTTTCAATCATAGAAACAAAATCTTGAAAACACATTGTTTTTTCATAAGATTTTGATAAAAACCTCATGTTCTTTATTCAAGCAGAATAGCAAGAAAGAAATATGTGTCTCCAACTATGCATAAATCTCAAATGGTGTTCAGTATGCCATCATTCACCGTGCATCTTCAACTAACAATATATAAATCCCCATGGTAAAGGTAACTTCATTTCCATTCATCCCAAATTCATTTTAACACAACTCACTTGCAAAGTATTACTAATAAATTTCCACAACCGATTTACATATTACAATTTCTAACAAAATATACATTTCGTAGGTTCATTACTGCTTCTTCAGGTCTTCGATGCCTCCAACAAGTTTTGATACAATGTCAAATATGGAATGACAAGCACAAAGTTCTTTAGAATACTATATTCACTATTTGTATTTTCCATTTGAAACTTGAAAAATGATGTTTCAGATCAAGTACCATTTTGATAGTTTATGTCTTCACAACCGATTCATTATCAATGGGTTTTAACATATTTTGTTAACAAATTCAATTTATTTCAATGAATATAATACATGTTTTCAATGTCTTCATATTAATTAAATTTCTTGTTTGATTAATGATTTCTTAAATAACCCTATCCAAATCGATATGGATACTCAGTTCTTGTTCGCGTTTCACGTGAATTCATTCCTTTACCTTCACCTTCAACTACGCAATTTCAATCCAGATATGAAGGTGTCTAAACAAGTTCAATG
>APFE030340519.1:8084-50157 GCA_000404065.3 Pinus taeda
AAATTTATAAAACACATAAAATAATTAACATGGATTGAACTATGACAATCATATTTTTAATACAATTGTACTAGTTTTACCATAATACTAGTTTCTTTTTTATACACCTTAACCATGATTATTAATGCTAATGCTAAAAGTTTTCGATGGAAAACATTAAAACACCCAGGACATCCTACAACCGGCTGCTTAGAATTTTCAAAGACTAACCTTAAGCCTCTGCGAGAGCCTGCAGCGTGGTGCTGGCCGTTTTCAGTAAGTGTATGAGTATGATTTCTGGTACAATGTTTTCTTTCACTTCTCATCGTGTTCGTGTTATATAAGTCTCCTGGTTAGAGGATTCTACCGTGCCTACCGTTCTTGTAATTTGAGGTTAACATTAAATTATCTTTCATAATATTAAAAAGTGATGGGTAATATTAATTATAAATGTATGATTGAAAATATTATTAAAATAAATTTTTATTTTCTTTTTATTATTAATTAAAATAATATTTGTATTATATATAATTAGAAAGAATTTTAAATTGCTTTGGCTTGTCAAGTTGGAAATTAGACTAAAGTCAGAGTCTAAGGTTCTTGTAAATTTTTAGTTATTCATGATATACTTAATGAAACACATGTTTTTGTAAATTTCTATCAAAATATATAAGTTATTCATGATATATCTAATGAAACACATTTAAAAACTGAGCAACTTAGCCCTTTAAATTATGCTAACATATGACAAAAAATAAAAGCCCTTATCTTGTAGTGAGATAAAACATAAAACCATCATTTGTTATAGAAATGGTGAAGCCCATATGATGAGATCTCTTGGACAAGAGTATGGTTGGTTGGGGACAGTGGGTCATGGTCACATAGAAGGACACTTTCAATGTGTTCTAATCGATGGTCCATAATTTGCTAAAGCAAGTGTGATTCCTTCATCGTGAGGAAGAGTTCATCACGATTCTCATTGCATTCAAAATATACTTTTCCCAACAACTCCTTGAGACGATAGTACAAATAAATACTATGTGGATATTGGTTGTGACATCTTCCTGTCCATACCTAGATCAAGGATCTAATTGAAGATGGATGTTAGCGCCTATGAATCATACACATCTTCACATTCATTAGCCACTTCTTGCTTGATGTCCTCGATTTCTTGTTGCACTACCAAGTGTGTATGAACTTGGTACCTATCTAAAGTAGCATGCGCTTTGGCAAACACTTGAGCATTATTGGGACCATCATGGCCTCCAACAACTTGTCTAGAGCATTCTCTTGGATGAGGCATCCTTAATAAAGGATTGCACTGCTGGAGAGAAAGCAAGGCAGATTAAGGGAGCTAGGGAAAGACAAGTGAAGGTGAGACTAGAAGTAGGTATGAATGCCAAAAGCGTGAGAGAGCTTCCAGAGGAAAGATAAGCAAAGTGAGCACAACTACAGAGAAGAAGAAACCCCACCGAAGTCGAAATATAAGCACACTAAGCAATGAATGAAATTAAAGAACCAAATGATGCAAAAGATAATTACTTGAAGTCTTGATCCAGGTCAATATTGGTGGCCACCTGCCAATTCCAATTGGACATCCACCATTGTCTCTTTTCAGTTTCCTTAATTGTAGCACAACTTACTATTTTTAATAGTTTTTAGGGTCGTCAACTTTCAGAGCCATTTTGAGGAACTAAAAGACATTTTTAGGGAAAATAGAGAGACTTGAAAAGATCCAAACAAGACTCCTAAGTTTTTTTCAGCCTTCTCTTCGAGATCTTCGAAACGAGGTATTATGATAGCCAAACAAAGATCGTATGCCAAAGTTATGACCTCGAGAAGTTGATGTTCCAACTTATTCTGACGAGGCCCCCAAGCTTTTGGCGCTTCATATCCTAGGGTTAGGTTTTTGGATGTTTAGGGTTTCTCATTGTTTCTCAATGATAAAAATGCCACTTAGCCTCATTGTAACACAATTCAAAGCCATGTAGTCGCCACAACTCTTCTTAGAGATAAGCTACCATCGCCCGAGCTAGTTTATTTTTATTTTGTAACTAAGCATATTTAAGTTCTTTGGTATTAATGAAATGAAGTTTTATTTTTGCTGCATCTCAGTGTTTATGTTTGTATTTGTATTCTATTGTGTTCCTTATAAGTTTGGATTAGTAGTATCAGAGTGGTCTGCTCTTTCTTTGTTTTTTTTTGCATGTCCCTAATGAGGCCATGGTATAAGGAGTTAGCGCTCAAATTGGTTGAACCTTTGCAAGACCAACCTCGCAAACCCCAACGACCTCCCGTGGCGAAAGAAAATAAAGACGAGGGAGCAGGAGATCTTTTCAAAATATTACTCGAGGAAGCCCTCGAGCGACAAAGAAAGGTGATGATAGATAAGTTTGCCCATATCCTTCGACAGCTACCCACAGGCGATGCATCTTCATCCAGTAGCCACTCTCGAGGCGCCACTCCCTTTAAGGTACAATTCAACCTTTACATTCATATATTTGAAGGCCAGATAAATGAAGACGCCCTAGATAGATGGTTAAATCTGTTGGAAGGATATTTTTCAGTTCATGACTTTTCCAATCGAGAAAAGATTACTTTTGCACTCCTCAAAGCCACCCCCCATGTCAAGGACTCATGGTAAACCTAATGTGAACAGAAGGACGAGAGGGAATCCTCACTGTTTTCATTCGCACCCACTTGGAATTCTTTCCAAGAAGCTATCAAGGAACAATATTACCCTGTAGGGGGCTATGAATATAAATACATAAAGTCGACCACATTGCGACAGGGAAGCAAATTATTGATGTGGAGCCCAGAGCCATTATTAACAACACCAAGCTCTAGAAGATTGAGCTCGAAGATGCAGAGGAGGGGGACAGGCTCTTCCACTCTCAGATGTGGGTGAAGAGCTCTCCGCTGTAGTTCCTTGTCGACAACGAAAGACAAAAAATCCTCATTTCAGCAGAGGTCATGAAGCGGTTGGGCCCACTGACCACACCACACCTGCATTCGTACACCATCGGGTGGATTCACCAAGTACAAGATCTTCACATCATCTAGAAGTGTCGCCTTCCCTACACCATCAAGCCCTTCAAAGATGAGATACTATGTGATGTTTCTCCTCTTGAAGTTTGTGATGTATTATTATGCCAACCATACATGAGGAAGCATCATGCTCTGTGTGAGTGTAGGCCTCGCACTATTATTATTTCTTTTGGAAATAAGTTATACGTGATACTCAAGGTAGCATCGCATATCGTCATCTCTTTGATATTTGTGAAGCAATGCAATAAGATCATTTCATAGAACGAGCAAATTTCCTTCCTTATGATTCGCCCTTAGGGCAAGAAGAATGTTGTGGCCACATCTGCGACCTCCAGAGAATGCTCCTCCGCACGACAACAATAGATGGATAAGGTCGTGGAGGAGTACAGGGAAATCTTCACCTTACCCACAGGGTTTCCCATACACTATAAGGTCAAGCACTCCATCAATCTGACCTTGGGTGCGCCGCTATCCAATGGGCCGATCTATCGACGCTCTGTTCTGCAAAATGATGAAATAAAGAGGCAGATTTAGTAGTTGTTGTAGAAAAGGCACATCAAGCTGAGTTCATCATCCTGTGGGAGACTGATTGTGTTGGTACAAAAGAAGGACAAGACCTGGAGACTTTGTATTGACTATCAGGTGCTGAATAAGATCATTATCTGCAATAAGCATCAAATCCCACAGATTGATGACCTTCTAGATCAGCTCAACAGGGGCAAATATTTTAGCAAGATTGATTTGAAGTTCGTTTATCACTAGGTAGCAATCGAACACTCCGATGCATGGAAGATTTCCCTCAATCCAAGTAAGTCCTTTTCAAATGGTTCGTCATGCCTTTCAAGTTGACGAATGACCCCAACGCCCTCATGAGGCCAATGGATGACATCTTGCAACCGTTCACCAACTCATTTGTGGTAGTGTGTTTTCAAGACATCCTGATCTTCAGCCAAAGTTGGGAAGAGCACCTCCATCATATTCGATAGGTCCTCCAAACACTATGACAATACAAATTGTGTGCCAATATGCGGAAATTCACTTTTGGTATGACCCGGGTTCAATATCTGGGGTACATCATTAATGAGATGGGTGTGCATGTGGGCCCAGCGAAGATACAAGTTATTCAGGATTGGCCAGCCCCAACCACTCTAGCAGAGCTCCTCAACTTTCTAGGTCTTGTCAATTTCTATAGCAAGTTCATGTTGGGGTACTCTCATATCACTTCACCTTTGAGTCAAGTCACTTAGGGTGGAGCAAAAGAAAAATTATTTTGGTCTGAATCCCAACTGAAGGCTTTTGTCGAGTTGAAGCATCGTCTTTGCTCTGCACTAGTGCTCACATTACCAGACCTAAAACAACCGTTTGAGATTAAAACAAATGCCTCTGACTATGTTATTGGTGAAGTTCTTACTCAGCAAGGGAAACCAACGACATATCAGAGTGAGACACTTTCAAATAAGGTCTAAAAGTATCCCACCTATGACAAAGAGATGTATTCCATTGTGTAGGTGTAGCGAAAATGGAAGCATTACATTACGAGGCAGGAAATGGTCATCCACACAGACCACCGACCCCTACAATTCATATAGACATAAAGAAAGTTGCAAAACAATCATGATCAGAAATGGTCCACATAATTGCAACAATTCCACTTCAACATTAAGTACAAGAAGGGCAACACCAATAATGTTGCAAATTGCCTCAGTTGATCACCAGTCATAGTGTTGACCATTGTGCTCGAGTCTTGTGGACACGAGATGCGAGGGTGGCCAAATCTTTACAAGAGCGATCCACAATTCGATATTACATACCAGATTTTTTTGGAAGGAAAGAAAGTTTATGATTTTCACCTCCAGGGTGTAATGTTATGCCACCTAGGACACATGTGTGTTCCTTCAAGCGAGCGTGCCAATATGAATTGGTAGGCGCACTATAGTCAGGTCAATGGACATTTTGGAGTATATAAAACAGTGGAAGTACTACAAAAGTAATTTTATTGCCCAAATCTTCGATAAGATGTTGGGAAGTACATCGTCCTACACTGCCTGTGCCATTGCCAAATCAACCATTAAGAAACAAGGCCTATATACTCCTCTATCTAATCCTAGTTGGCCTTGGAAATCCATTTCCATGGATTACATGTTGGGCCTTCCTTCCACTAAGCATGGCAACGACTGCGTTTTCGTGGTCGTTAACAGATTCTCTAAGATGACCATTCTCGCAGCCTGCAAGGAAGGTATCACAACAGAAGCCACTGCCAAGCCCTTCTTTGAATGAGTATGGGTACACTTTGAGATCCCAGAGTCCATTATCTTAGATTAGGACAATAGTTTCCTAAGTACCTTTTGGTCAAGTCTTCGGTTGATGCTAGATACCAAGCTCACTAAGTCCACGACCTTCCACACCCAAACTAATGGCCAAACAAATGTCGTCAATAGGATCGTCGTGCACATTCTCTGCATGTAAAACTCGAAGCATCCACACACATGGAATGAAATTGTTTCCTATGTCCAGCATAGTTATAATAAAGCTCTCAATATCTCAACTAGCCACAACCCCTTTCAGGTGGGATTGGGATTCTAGCGAGTATCCCATTGATGTGGCCATACCATTTGTAGCTACTCAGATAGATTCAGCTCATGTCCAAGTCGAAGTTGATAGGGCTAGCAACTTTATTGAGTGCATTCAGCACATCCGCTAGCAGGTCAATGACATATTGGACAAAGCCAATGCTAATTACAAGAAACGTCATGATCAACATCGGGTGCCACACGGGTTCCAAGTGAGTGACAAAGTTTGGTTACATTTGTAGAAGGACTGTCTTGCTGGGGTCTAATGAAAGTTTTGCCTGCTCTGATATGGGCCTTACACCATCACTAAGGTTGTCAGAGATAATGCATTTGAGCTCAACATTCCCCCATTCCTTGGCCTGCACCTAGTTTTCAATGTAAACTACCTTCGACCATACCTTCTACCATTACTGGACACATCAAACATTGCAAAACAACTCACAACAATGGAGCTAAACCTAGACTGCATGGAACTAGCCACAATTAATGGGATCATGGACATGCAAATCAAGAACACTCACCAACAGAATATCCAATTGTAGCAGGTTATCAAAGTTAGCCAACTCATACACCAAGGCAAGTGGCTCACTAGGGACCAAGTTAAGCAGAAGTTTCCCCATCTCATGGAGGAACTCAACGCAATGAGGACCATTGCTTCCTAATGGGGGAGGACTGATCTAGATGGATATTGGTGGCCACCTTCTTATTCCACTTAGACTCGCACCATTATTTCTTTTCATGTCCCTTAATTATAGCATAACTTCCTATTTTTGGTATTTTTTCAGGTCCTAAACGTCCGACGCCGTTTTGAGGGAGTAAAAGACGTTTTTAGGGAAAATAGAGAGAATTGAAAAGTGTCAATCTAATTTATCAATCTATTTTCAGCCTCCTCATTATGATGTTTGAAACTAGGTATTATGATAGCCAAATGGAGATTGTATGCCAAAGTTATGACCCCGGGAAGTTGACGTTCCAACTTACCCTAACGGGGCCCACAAGCTTTTGACGCTTTATCTCCTTTGGATTTTTGGATGTTTAGGGTTTCTCATTGTTTGTCAATGGTAAAAGGGTCACTGAGCCTTATTGCAACACAGTTCATAGGCATGTAGCTACCACATCTCTTCTCTGAGATAAGCTACCATCGCCCGGGCTAGTTTATTTCCATTCTATATGTATGCATATTTCAGTTCTTTGATATTAATGAAATGAAGTGTTATTTTTGTTGCATATCAATGTTTATGTTTGTATATGTATTCTTTTGTGTTCCTATATAAGTTCGGATTAGTGGTATTGAAGCATTCTACTCTTTCTCTATTTTTTGTTGCATGTCCCCATTAAGGTAAGGGTATAAGGAGTTAGGCTCGAATTGGTTGAACCTTTGCAAGACCAGCCTTGCAAACCCCGATGGCCTCACATGGTGGAAGAAAATAAAGATGGGGGAGTAGGATATCCTTTCAAAAAATTTCTTGAGGATGCCCTCGAGTGACAGAGGAATGCAATGATGGATACATTTTCCCAAATCCTTTTTGTGGCTACCCACGGGTGACGCATCTTCATATAGAAACCATTTTTGAGGTGCCACTCCCTTTAAGGTACAAGCCAATTTTGAAATTCCCATATTTGAAGGCCAGATAGATGCAAATATTGCATATAGATGGTTAAATCTGTTGGAAGGATATTTTTTGGTTCATGACTTTTCCAATCGTGAAAATATTACTTTTTCATTCTTCAAAGACACCCCCTATGTCAAGGACTGGTGTGAAACCTACTGTGGACAGAAGGACAAGAGGGAATCCTCACTGTTTTCAGCCACACCCACTTGGAATTATTTCTGAGATGCCATCAAGGAACAATATTACCCTATCGGGAGCTATGAAGATAAATACATAAAGTTGACCACGCTGCGACAGGGAAGGGACCAAGACATTCCAGAGTTCACATATATTTTTTATACCCTTCACACAAAGTTGGGTATCAAGGATTCTGAGTGGCATTTGCTACTCAAGTACTATGGCTGTCTACACAAGTACATCCAGGATGAGATGGAGTTCTTGGACATCTCCTCGCTTGGCGTCTCTTATCGATATGCTGTCAATATCAAGCATAAATTTAAATAGAAGAAGTGAGACTTTGGTTCTGCAAATCTAAATCAAGGGGAAGACACCCCTAAACTGCAAAACAAAGGACAAATCCAAGGTGGGGCAACCCAGGAAAACATTTCAAAGTTGCAATCAAACAACAACACCACGAAGATAAAGAAGGACACAGTGAAATGGTGTGAGTTTCATAAGAGACCCACTGATAAGACAAGTGAGTGTCGAGATGAGCAGTCACTGGTGGCCGACATGAAAGCTTTCAAATCATATGCATGTTCCAACTCCGAGTCAGAACATGATAAGGGGAACAACAAAGGGAAGCAAATTATTGATGCAGAGCCCAGTACGACCATTTCCACCACCACGCTCTAGAAGATTGAATCTAAAGATCGAGAGGAGTAGGAGAGGCAATTAATTGTCAACAACAGAAGCCAAAATAACCTCATTTTTGTAGTGTCATGAAGTGGTTGGGCCTACTGACCACACTGCACCCGCAACCGTACACCATTGGGTGGCTTCACCAGGGACAAGATCTCCGCGTCAGTCGATAGTGTTGCCTTCCCTACAACATCAAGCCCTTCACAGATGAGGTACTGTGTGATGTTTCTCCTCTTGAAGTTTGTGACGTATTATTAGGCCAACCATACTTGTGGAATTGTCATGCTGTGTATGAGTCTAGGCCTCGCACTGTTATTATTTCTTTGGAAAATATGTTATACAAGATACCGGAGGTAGCACTACCTACCACCATCTCTCTCATATCTGCGAAGTAATGCAATAGGATCATTTTGCAGACCAAGAAATTTGTCTTCCTTATGATTCGTCCTCAGGGCGAGAAGAAGGTTGTGGCCACATCCGTGGCCTCCATAGACGGATCCTCTATATGGAAACAATAAATGGACAAGGTCATGGAGGAGTTTAGGGATATCTTCACCTCACCCACAGGGGTACCCTTACACTGTCAGATCAAGCACTCCATTGACTTGACCCCAGGTGCGCCACTACCAAACGGGGCGATCTATTGATGCTATGTTCAGGAGAAAGATGAAATCAAGAGGGACGTTCAGGAGCTGTTGTAGAAAGGGCACATGAATCCAAGTTCATCACCCCGTGGGAGCTCGACTGTGTTGGTACAGAAGAAGGACGAGACCTGGAGACTTTGTATTGACTATCGGTCGCTTAATAAGATCAATGTTTGGAATATGTATCTAATCCCACAGATTGATGGCCTTCTATAACAGATCAAGGGGGCCAAATATTTTAGAAATATTGACTTGAAGTCCAATTATCATGGGGTACTAATCAAACCCTCTGATGTGTGGAAGACTACCTTCAAATCCAAGGAGGGCCTTTTCAAATGGTTGGTCATGGCTTTTGGGTTGACGAGTTCCCCACAACCTTCATGAGGCCAATGGAAGACATCTTGCGGCCCTTTGCCAACTGATTCATGGTAGTGTATTTGGACAACATCTTGATCTTCAACTAGAGTTGGGAAGAACACCTCAACCATATTCGACTGGTCCTCCAAACCCTACAATAACACAAATTGTGTGGCAATCTAGATAAATGCACTTTTGGTATGACCGAGGTTCAATATATGGGGTACATCATTGATGAGAGGGGTGTGCATGTGGATCCAACCAAGATACAAGTTATTCGGGATTGGCCAGCCCCAACCACTCTAATAGAGCTCTGCAACTTTTGGATGTTTGCAATTTCTATCGCAGGTTCATGTTGGGGTTCTCTCATATCACATGGCCTTTGAGTCAAGCCACCAAGGTTGGAGAGAAAGAAAAATTATTTTGGTTTGAATCCCAACGGAAGAAATTTGTCAAGTTGAAGCATTGTCTCTACTCTGCACTAGTGCTCACATTAGCAGACCTACATCATCATTTTAGATTGAAACTGATGCCTTCGACTATGCTATTGGTGTAGTTCTTACTTAGCAAGGGCACACATTGGCATATCACAGTGAGACACTTTCAAACACAGTCCGGATGTATCCCATCTATGACAAAGAGATGTATTCCATTATGGAGGTCTGCTGATAATGGAAGCATTACATTCTGGGGAAGGAAACGGTCATCCACATAGACCATCGACCCCTATCATTCATACAAACACAAGGAAAGTTGTAGAATGATTGCCATAAGAAATGGTCCACATATTTGCAATAGTTCCATATGAACATTAAGTACTAGAAGGGACACACCAATAATGTTTCAAATTACCTCAGCCGACCTCTAGTCATGGCACTGACCATTGTTCTTGTCTCTTATGGACACGAGATTTCAGGGTGGCCGCATCTTTTCAAGAGTGATCCAGAATTTGACAACACATACTAGATGCTCCTCGAAGGCAAGAAAGTTCCTGATTTTCACCTTCAGGGTGCACTTTTATGCCACCTGGGACACCTCTGTGTTCCTTCAAGCGAGAGTTCCAAGATGAGTTGGGAGGGACACTATAGTCGGGTTGTTGGACATTTCGAAGTAGAAAAACCAATGGCAGCACTGCAGAAGTATTTTTGTTATTTAATGGTAAACATGTGATGATGAATATGGTTGTTTATCATTTTTTCAACAAATACATCGAATCTTTTGTTGGACTTCTTGAGGGACCATCTTATACCTTGCAAATCAAGCCAATCCAAATAAGGAATGAAGTCTCCAGTGTTGAAACTTCTGATCGCAATCAACACCTTTAGCACCAGATTCGTGAATCCTTTGCCATCGACACCCAAGTCATTGTTAGAAAATTTCTTTCTCGCTAGTATTCGCCACACTATATTCAATAGGGTAGCATATATGGCCTTGCTCACATTCACCGGAATTCTGCCACTCTCACTCTTCTCCCAATTGGAACTAATCATCTCAGACACTTCTTCCTCTCGCACACCCTTGAAGGACAATTCTTTTAGCAGTCAGAAGTTCTAACACACATATTTTTCTTATTTTTCTCCAGTGATATCCATAAGGAGCGAAGGCAATATCTTCATCGAAGAAGAAATATTTTGTTGCCGACAATGGAGGTTGTCTGGCAAATATCAAATCATGAGTTTTAAGAAATTGTTTGGCCATCTCAGAAGAAGAAACGACAATAGTAGGGACAGAGCCGAAGTGGAGATACAAATTGGGGCCATATTTGTCGGCGAGACGTTGAAGAGCACGGTGAACCGGAAGTCTCAATAGGTGGAGATTGTCGATGATTGGCCATGGACAGGGTCCTGGAGGCAATCTTTCATTCCACCAACTCCAGTACAATATCCAACAGGAGAAGAACCAGAAAATGAGAGACGATATTAATCCAATGGCCGCAGTCACAACACCTCCTCTAGTCACTATTAATATTGCAGGTAGAGGCAGAGGCAAAGGCTCAAGCAACTTATCAAAACCCATATCGAAAGCGCTTCTTGTCTGTGTGCACAACAGACTTGAATATAAATTAATACGTTCTATCTATTTAAAGCCTTCATCAAGTTTTTCGAAACTCTGTCTATCTCCCAAAATGGAAAAGCTACCGACATTCAAGTTACAAGCAAGGGTAATGCGGATGTCAAAGCCAGGACCACTAAATTCTAATTATTAAATATAATAATTAAAGAGAAAAAAATATTAAATATAATATTTATATATAAATATGCTATAATAATAATACAAGATGATGATATAAATATTGTTATAATAATAATACAAGAGGAAGATTAGGATGATAATACAAGATGAAGATGAGATGATGATGATATAAATAGAAATAGATGATGATGGTGGGATGATAATACAAATATGATGATGATGGTAATGCACCAAGACTAATATAGTTGGATTTTAAGAAGAATAAGAATTTAATTGTATAATAAAACATAAGAGGAAGATTAATATGATAATATAAGATTATGATGATATAAATATAAATATGATGGCGATAGTTGGATGATAATATAAATATGATGATGATGGTGATGCATCAAGAAGAATAAGATTTTACTTGTAAATTTTTAGAATTTTATTTTTTATGTTTAAAAAGAAGGGATTATTATAGTTGGGCCGGATAATTTAAAAGAAAGTGCTTTTTATTTTCTACTTTTTTAGTATTATAATGTTGACAATGGAGTCTTGGGAGTAGATCACTTTGAGTTTCACTTCCAAGCTCATGAGAATTAGTTTTAATTTTAGGGATGCTCATCTTTTTCTTCTAGTTGGTCAAAACAGAAACCTTATTTATCCCCCAAAGGTTGAACCAAGACTCGACATCCTTACAATTCATTTAATTATACATCAACTCAATAAGCAAATTTTTAATCATTTACTTTTATTTTTTTATAGATATTTTTAATTTATAAATATGTTTGGTTATTTGTTATGAATATTCTTAATTTATATATATATTTTGTTATAATATTATAAGTGGGCTTAATGGTTAAGAGCATGTTTTTCCTCCTAAGAAGTCACAAGTTCAAAACAGAGAGGTAGAATATGTATGCCTTCTTAGTGTGGATCTATTGTCCCACAAACAAGAAGGTCTCATGCAAAATTGGATAATAATAAACAAATATTTTGATTATGTCTAAAATCCTTGGTTTATAATTTATCAAGACTATTATAATTTTTTTTTCAAAATTAATCAATTTAATTTAAAAAACAAAAAACATCATTATTTTTAAAATAGTTTCAATTTTTATATAAATTTTTATTAAAGTATTATATGAAATAAATCTTTACTATTCATTTTATAATTATTGATAATTAAATTAAAATTTAAAAACGACATGATATAATATAATTATAAAAATATTTAATTTTTATATATTTATATTTATATAAACTAAAATTTATAAATTTACTAAACTTAGTTTATTATTTAATAACTTTATGATTTTAATATAGAATAAATATTAATATTATTAAAACTTTTAAAATTATTTTAGTTTCATTTTTATAAAATTAAATAATTCAAAATAGTTGAAATTATATATTTTCTATTAAAGATAATTTAAGCTAAATTTCATCCTAAATAAGAATTTGCTGGGAATAAGAAGATTTGAGAATTTGTAGTTGATTGGAGTGATTTTCAGCCAAAACCTTATTAAATGTGATCGTGAAGAAGACAAAAGATACTCCTAGCGAATGCCATGATATTCCTGTGAACAATTATTGTCCATTATCCATATGTTAATGGTGCTCTTGGTCTATTTATAGACCATACAATATGTTGTTTACGTACAAATTTTTACAGCGAAGGTGTTCTATTCTGAATGTCTTCAGCACTGACTTCGTCTACTTTTTGTTTTCCACCGTTGGTTCAACAAACAGCTGTCATTATTTCCACCGTTGTTTGATTGAACAGTTATCACTGCGCATTGACAATGCTCCTTCAGAGGCGTTTTTGAGGGTGAAATGTTTCTGATGGTTGAAGCTGCAACAACATTATTGCGGGGTATAATTCTTCGTCTCTTCATTCCGAGACCGTCTAAACGGCCCTGGATTTGCACGTTTCATTCAATGAGAAGATCGACAATTTATCTTCTTCTGCTTGCGTCATGGCCAATGGATCCTTTCTACAACGAGAATGAGTACACGTGCCTAAGACTTGACAGCGATGGCAACCACAACGTCTATAGGGTCGCTCCGCCACAAGGAGAGAACAATGTGATAAACTGGAGAACGCACTGGAAAATGGACCGATCTAATCAGAATTGCATATTGCCTAGAGCCTGCGGGCCTTATGGCATATGTGTCAACGACTAGTGCAGCTGTCAGGGCTACGGAACACGGGATCAATTCTAGTAAATTCATTACCTAGACGTGACGCAGGGATGCTATAGCAGCTCAAGCGGGCCCGTCATGCAGCCAGCCGACAGAGTGGAGTGAACCATTTCATGTCCCTCGATGGAGTGGATTACTTTCCCAATGGTTACCTGAAGCCTGAAATGAACACCCATGAAACAACGGCGTACTCGCTGATCTTTTGAATGTAATGTCGTCACATTTTCCACAAAACTCATTGGAAAGTCCTGATAAATGTAGAAGTTATCAACAACAAAGCCATATAGTTATGGAAGCATAGATGAATCTATTCTTTTAATATCGTTAATCCTTCCATGTTTTGAGAGGATGTCTACGTTATTATTTTAATTTTAAATAATTAGTTTCTCTTGCAATACTATTTTGATGAATGTACTTTTGGGTTTCAATAAAGAAAATTCACTGTCCTAATATGTGAGCTGGGAAAGGACAATGCCGTTGAATGAAAGCATTAATGAATTGCGTCCACTTTGAAGAAGCTTAAAGATATTTTTACTCAAATGTTGTGGTGGATAGTAGGCATTTTGTTTTTACAAAGTTTTAATATAAAGTTATTCAAAGGTGGGCTAATTTTTTATCTAAATTAAAGGGGGAAATCATGGAAAGAGAAAGCAAAAGGAAATTAGAGAAATTTGCAATGATTGATTTTCTAAATATAAGAGCATTTCTTGAAATTCCCAATGCATTAAGATAAGTGATAAGATACATGTTATCGAAACATGCTGCAACTTTGCCAAACAAATGGAAAATTTAGCATGATTTTGAAAAAATCTACTAGAAAATTTTGAAAATTTATACTTGCATGATTTTGAAAAAATCTAGTAGAAATTTTTGAAAATTTATATCAGTATGATTTTGAGAAAATCTAGCAGAAATTTTCAAAATTCGGGTCAGAGTTGTCAAGCTTCAAGATTTTAGGTGTCAAGGTTCTTGACGGTGCTGAATCCATTTCCACAATGAAAAATGATTTGAACATTGTCACAGTTGGTTTATAGAATAATTTTTTTTATGCCAGAATCCAGCAAGAAATTCACCATTCTCACAAAATTGTGGCCTCTGTAGACAACGACAATAAGATATATGGAATTTGAGACATCTTTCATCTTCACATAAATTTGAAGGATCTAACCACTCAACATAACTCATTAAAAAAACCAAAGAGAAATTGTAATGGGGTTGGAGTAGGAAACTTGCCATACAATTGATTTATACACCGCCTAAAATCCAAAGAGAAATTGTAATGGGGTTGGTGTAGGAAACTTGCCATACAATTAATTTATAAGCGCCATTTTTCACATCCACGTCTTCCATGGCGAGTAAGCAACCATTATTGAAATGAAATGATATTTTAACATCCACAAGACTAAAAATAGTCTATGGGACCATCAATCTCCCTACTTTTCACCTTTCGCAATTTAATCCTTTCTTATTCAAATTGATGATGAGTTGACCCAACATTATAAAAGTCCCCTCATTGAAAAGACAATGCCAAAGAATCTATGCTAACACATTCCCATAACTGTTCTAATGTCTTTGAAAGCATCACATTCCAAAATGAGATGTTTTTCTGATTCCACTGCCCCAGACGTGCAAAAGATACACACTCATTCTTCCCAAACTTCTTTATGTCTTTTCCACTGTCTTGTTTCACACTGACGTTGTTGTAAGTTAGTTCTTAATTGAGCAATAAGAACCTTTTCCCTCCATGAAATGCTAGCTCCAATGTACTCTTTTTGCTGGAGATCACAAGTGGGGTTGAATTCCTCAACATAGTACTTCTTCTTTCTACCCAACTCTTTTCCCCATATATGTTTATAGAACTTCTCCATAACAAAATTCTTTAACTCCTTGCTATTTTT
This sequence comes from Pinus taeda, assembly GCA_000404065.3. Classification (NCBI taxonomy): domain Eukaryota; kingdom Viridiplantae; phylum Streptophyta; class Pinopsida; order Pinales; family Pinaceae; genus Pinus; species Pinus taeda. Next base: position 23,438 of record APFE030340519.1, read on the forward strand.
GGGACTAGCACTAAGGTAGATATTCCATTTTTGCATCTAACTGTAGTTTTGTCTCAACCATCTTTTCTTTCTTTCACTCATGCCTTCATTGAAGATAACATTATTGATATGGAGATGCTATACAAAATTCCATTTACCAACTCTCTTCAAAACAAAACACATGTGCAACTCACCTTTACGGTCAAACACCCTCTTCACATTTCCTTTCCCCATATACGTTTACAAAACATCTCCATAACAAAATCCTTTATCTCCTTGCTATTTGTGGGATTGTCACTGAGGTATATATTCCATTTTTGCATCTATGTGTAGTTTTGTCTCATCCATGTTTTATTTCTTTCACCCATGCCTTCATTGAAGATAACATTATTGATAAGATGTTCTACGAAATTCCATTTCTCAACTCCCGTCAAAACAAAACACATGTGCAACTCACCTTAACATTCAAACACCCTCTTTGCTTGGTTTAATTAATTAAATTACAATAATCTCATGCATGAGAGTATATAAACTATTTTAATAATTAAAATGTAGTTGTGTTAGTTGAGGATCAATGTGTGTGGCCAAGTTAGTAGATGATAGTTGAATATGATTAAGTTATGTATGATAAGAGTTTAATTTGATGAACATATGGCTAAACATAATTGACTATGGTTGAGTAAGAGACTATCAATAACTAAGATTGAGTGTAGTCGACCAAGGTAGACCATGTTCTACTATGGATGACCATGGGTGACTATGGTTGACCATGGTTGACTATGTTTAAGTAGGGTTGATTATGGTTTAGCATGGAGAAACCATGGTTGACTATGGTTGACCACAATTAACCATGTTTAATGAAGGTTGACTATGCTTTCCCATGAAAAACTATAAATGACCATGGTCGATAACATTTGACAATGGTGACCATGCTTACCATGGTTAACTATTATTAACCATGGTTGCTTTTGGTTGACCATGGTTCATTATGATTGAATATAGTTGACCAAAATATACCATGGCAGACTATGGGTGACTATGATTTAACATGGTTAATTGTGTGTGTCCATGCTTGATTATGGTTTACCATGGTTGACAATGTTTGAACATGGTTAAACATTGTTTAGCATAGTTGAAAATAGTTTACTATGGTTGGGTTTCATCACAATGTGATGATGGTGAAAAATGATATTCAACTATGCTATTAGGACATGTTCATCGCATCGCAATGTCAAGTTTTGTTTAACACGTTGCAACACCAAGTTATGTCAATCAAATTGTGACGTCAGTTTATGTTCATCACATGGGGACATTGGGTTTTGTTTAGCACATAATGTTGTTATGCTATAATCATCGCATTTTAACATTGGGTTATGTTTATCACATTGAGATGTTAGGTTATGTTTGTCACGTTGTCACAATAAGTTAAGTTCTTGACATTGTGACATCAACTCAAGAGTTCTACTCATCACATTATAATGTCAGGTAATGTTTGTCACATTGCAATGTTGAAGAAAAAATCACAACCATTGGTCATGTTTGTCACATTGTGATGTTGGGTAATGCATGACACATTACAATGTTAGGTTATGTTTGTCACATTACAACATTAGGTAATGTTCATCACATTATGACATTGGGATATATTGGATTGAATCACAATGTGATGATGTTGAATGGTTATGTTTAAATGCAACATCAAGTTATTCTTTTCACATTGCAACATTGAGTTATGTTCATCACATTGCAACATTGGTTTTGTTTAACACACTGTGATGTCAAGTTATGTTTGTCACAATGTGACGTTAGGTTATGTTCATCATATTTTAATGTTAGTAGTGCTCAATACATTACATTGTCATGTTTTGTTTGTCACATGCAAAATTAGGTTTTGGTCAAATTGCTAGATTGATTTATGTTTGAAATACGTGAAAAGAAGTTTTGGCTAGGTTCCATGAAAACATTTCTAATGAACTTTTTCCTTTGTTGTGATGATAGGAACTTTGCGCTGGCATGGCATATTGTGTGGAAGGAAACTTACTTATGATGTGATGTGACACAAATAAAACAATTTTTGCGTGACCTAAAAGGTTTTCTTTCACTTGACTCAATTTTTTGGTTTCTTATGGTGTATCAAATTTAAAATATCTTTCCTTTTCACATTGATAGCAAATCAACTTAAAATTTGTAGATAATTATTCATACTTGTTTTAAGGGCATTGTTGGTAAAATAAATTCATTTATACTATGTAGATGATGATTTAAATTTGTTCTAAGAACATTGATAGTAATTCAAGTTTATTTTAGTGAATAATTTTTTGTCATGAGTGTACTTAAATTTATTGAGTTACTTGTATTGTATAAATACAAACTTATGATTATTTGTGTTATCGAAAGATTTTTGAAATTATGTAGTAGATTTTCTAAAATTTAGTTTTGAGCATGCATTTACCAATGGGATCTATTATTGGCAATATGATCATTCCAAATCTTCTTTTATATTATTGGCAATAGGATCTTCCTCAATCTTCTATTGCTTCGGTGTATCTTTGCACCTTTAGGGGCAATTGCTAGTTATATTTACTAACAACTATTCAAGATGGAGACTGGAAGGTCCTCACCACCCAATTGGAATCCTACGTTACCGGCCCTCGCATGCCAAACATGGCAGAGAACGGTAGACTGAAGCAATGGAGTATTCATATAAGAGTTGATGCAATATATTTGTGAGGAGCTGATGCAAGCTTACATTTTCTTTTTTTGTTTTTCTTTCAAATGGAGTAGTATTTGTTTTTTTCCTAAATGAGGTGGAGTGTTTAAATTGGGTTGGATTAAATTGGTTTAATAATAAATTATTATTATTTATTTAATATTTAATATTTATTTTTAATAGATTAAATTTTTATAATAAAATTAATAATTTTGATATTGAAAGTAAGAAAAATTTTCAGTAAAAAATTACAATATCAAAGTATTGGATTACGAGTATTGGTTGATTCGAAATGTGATGAACTACACTAGATAGTTTGTCAATAAAATTTAAGTGCGATGAACTATATTAATAGTTTGTCAACAAAATTTCGGCACCATAAATCACACTAGATAATTAATATGATTTTTACCAAAAAAATTATTATTTTTTATTAGATCACAGAGACCTAAATTCAATTTTTATATCTATAAGTATCTATTTTTTATATTAATCAAATTTAAATTTATTTTTACACATAATTATCTATTTACTATATAAATTATTAACTAAATTTATAAAACACATAATTAATTAAATAAATTTATAAAACACATAAATAATTAGGAAAAAATAATTAACATGGATTGAACTAGGACAATCATATTTATTAATACAATTGTACTAGTTTTACCATAATACTAATTTCTTTTTTATACACCTTAACCATGATTATTAATGCTAATGCTAAAAGTTTTCGATGGAAAACATTAAAACACCCGGGACATCCTACAACCGGGTGCTTAGAATTTTCAAAGACTAACCTTAAGCCTCTGCGAGAGCCTGCAGCGTGGTGCTGGCCGTTTTCAATAAGTGTATGAGTATGATTTCTGGTACAATGTTTTCTTTCAGTTCTCATCGTGTTCGTGTTATATAAGTCTCCTGGTTAGAGGATTGTACCGTGTCTACCGTTCTTGTAATTTGAGGTTAACATTAAATTATCTTTCATAATATTAAAAAGTGATGGGTAATATTAATTATAAATGTGTGGTACAGTGATGTGTGGTTTGACAGTAAGTCACATGGGCGAAGCTCGGGGACACTGAAGTTCAAATCTCATTGAGTACAATGACCTGCTGTGGTGGTGGCTAGAGGGGCGGATTCCCCTTTCCTGTGAGTCTGCTCTTGCTAAAATCATAGGAACTTAGTATACCCGGCTTGCAGGTGGTTGGTTATGCTCTTGGTGTTATAGTGGCAGCTATGAGGTTTGATCCTGGGTCTCCCATAGATTAGGCCTGGCAGTTACCGATTCACCATGTGGTTAAAAAAAATATATATTAATTATAAACGTATGATTGAAAATATTATATATATTATATATATATATATATTATATATAATATATATATATATATATTAATTAATTTATTTCTTCTTATTATTAATTAAAATAATATTTATATTATATATAATTAGAAAGAATTGTAAATTGCTTTGGCTTGTCAAGTTGGAAACTAGACTAAAGTCAGAGTTTAAGGTTCTTGTAAATTTTTATCAAAATATGCAAGTTATCCATGATATACCTAATGAAACACATGTTTTTATAAATTTCTATCAAAATATATAAGTTATTCATGATATATCTAATGAAACACATTTAAAAACTGAGCAACTTAGCCCTTTAAATTATGCTAACATATGACAAAAAATAAAAGCCCTTATATTGTAGTGAGATAGAAATGGTGAAGCCCATATGATGAGATCTCTTGGACAAGAGTAGGGTCGGTTGGGGACAGTGGGTCATGGTCACATAGAAGGACACTTTCAATGTGTTCTAATCAATGGTCCATAATTTGGTAAAGCAAGTGTGATTCCTTCATCGTGAGGAAGAGTTCATCACGATTCTCATTGCATTCAAAATATACTTTTCCCAACAACTCCTCGAGACGACAATACAAATAAATACTAAGTGGATATTGGTTTTGACATCTTCCTCTCCATACCCAGATCAAGGATCTAATTGAAGATGGATGTTAGCACCTACGAATCATACACATCTTCACATTCATTAGCCACTTCTTGCTTGATGTCGTCAATTTCTTGTTGCACTACCAAGCGTGTATGAACTTGGTACCTATCTAAAGTAGCATGTGCTCTGGAAAACACTCGAGCATTATTGGGACCATCATGGCCTCCAACAACTTGTCTGGAGCATTCTCTTTGATGAGGCATCCTTAATAAAGGATTGCACTGCTGGAGAGAAAGCAAGGCAGATCAAGGGAGTTAGGGAAAGACAAGTAAAGGTGACAATAGAAGTGGGTATGAATGCCAAAAGAATGAGGGAGCTTCTAGAGGAAAGATAAGCAAAGAGAGCACAACTACAAAGAAGAAGAAACCCCACCGAAGTCGAAATATAAGCACACTAAGCAATGAATGAAAAGAACCAAATGATGCAAAAGATAATTACTTGAAGTCTTGATCCAGGTGGATATTGGTGGCCACCTGCCAATTCCAATTGGACATCCACCATTGTTTCTTTTAAGTTTCCTTAATTGTAGCACACCTTACCATTTTTAATAGTTTTTAGGGTGTCAACTTTCAGAGTCGTTTTGAGGAACTAAACGACTTTTTTAGGGAAAATAGAGAGACTTGAAAATTTCGAGACAAGACTCCTAAGTTGTTTTCAACCTTCTCTTTGAGATCTTTGAAACGAGGTATTATGATAGCCAAACAAAGATCGTATGCCAAAGTTACGACCCCGAGAAGTTGATGTTCCAACTTATCGTGACGGGGCCCACAAGCTTTTGGCGCTTCATCTCCTAGGGTTAGGTTTTTGGATGTTTAGGGTTTCTCATTGTTTCTCAATGATATAAATGCCTCTTAGCCTCATTGTAACACAATTCAAAGCCATGTAGTCGCCACAACTCTTCTTAGAGATAAGCTACCATCGCTCGAGCTAGTTTATTTTTATTTTGTGTCTAAGCATATTTAAGTTCTTTGGTATTAATGAAATGAAGTTTTATTTTTGGTACATCTTAGTGTTTATGTTTGTATTTGTATTCTGTTGTGTTCCTGTATAAGTTTGGATTAGTGCTATCAGAGTGGTATGCTCTTTCTTTGTTTTTCTTTGCATGTCCCCAATGAGGTCATAGTATAAGGAGTTAGGGCTCAAACTGCTTGAACCTTTGCAAGAACAACCTCGCAAACCCTAATGACCTCCCATGGCGAAAGAAAATAAAGACGAGGGAGCAGGAGATCCTTTCAAAATATTACTCGAAGAAGCCCTCGAGCGATAGAGGAAGGTGATGATAGATATGTTTGCCCATATTCTTACACACGATGCATCTTCATCCAGTAGCCACTCTCGAGGTGCCAATCCCTTTAAGGTATAATTCAACTTTTACATTCGTATATTTGAAGGCCAGATAAATGAAGACACCCTAGATAGATGGTTAAATATGTTGGAAGGATATTTTTCAGTTCATGACTTTTCCAATCGGGAAAAGATCATTTTTTCACTCCTCAAAGCTGGCCCCCATGTCAAGGATTCGTGGTAAACCTAATGTGAACATAAGGACGAGAGGGAATCCTCACTGTTTTCATTCGCACCCACTTGGAATTCTTTCTGAGAAGCCATCAAGGAACAATATTACCCTGTCGAGGGCTATGAATATAAATACATAAAGTCGACCACATTGTGTCAGGGAAGAAAATTATTGATGTGGAACCTAGTGCCATTATTAAAAACACCAAGCTCCAGAAGATTTAGCTAGAAGATCCAGAGGAGGGGGAGAGGCTCTTCCACTCTCAGATGTGGGTGAAGAGCTCTCTGCTGGAGTTCATTTTCGACAACGGAAGACAAAAACCCTCATTTCAGCAGAGGTCATGAAGCAGTTGGGCCTATTGACCACACCACACCTACATTCGTACACCATTAGGTGGATTCACCAAGTACAAGATTTCCACGTCATCTAGAAGTGTCGCCTTCCCTACACCATCAAGCCATTCAAAGATGAGATACTACGAGATGTTTCTCCTCTTAAAGTTTGTGATGTATTATTATGCCAACCATACATGAGGAAGCGTCATGCTCTATATGAGTGTAGGATTCACAATATTTTTATTTTTTTTGGAAATAAGTTATACATGATACTCAAGATAGCATCGCCTATCGTCATCTCTTTGATATCTGTGAAGCATTGTAGTAAGATCATTTCATAGACCGGGAAAATTTCCTTCCTTATGATTTGTCCTCAGGGGAAGAAGAATGTTGTGGCCACATCTGCAACCTCCAGAGAAAGCTGCTCCGCAAAACAACGGCAGATGGATAAGGTCGTGGAGGAGTACAGGGATATCTTCACCTTACCCATAGGGTTTCCCATACACTATAAGGTCAAGGACTCCATCGATCCGACCCTGGGTGTGCTGCTATCCAATAGTCTGATCTATCGACGCTCTGTTCTAGAGAATGATGAAATCAAGTGGTGGATTTAGGAGTTGTTGTAGAAGAGGCACATCAAGCCGAGTTCATCACCCTGTGGGAGACCGATTGTGTTGGTACAAAAGAAGGACAAGAATTGGAGACTTTGTATTGACTATTAGGTGCTGAATAAGATCACTATCCGCAATAGGCATCGAATCCCATGGATTGATGACATTCTGGACCAGCTCAAGGGGGGGAATATTTCAGCAAGATTTATTTGAAGTTTGTTTATCACTAGGTACCAACCAAATGCTCCGATGTGTGGAAGACCGCCTTAAATCTAGGTAGGTCCTTTTCAAATGGTTGTTCATGCATTTCACGTTGACTAATGACCCCAATGCCCTCATGAGGCCAATGGATGACATCTTGCAGCCATTCACCAACTCATTTGTGGTAGTGTATTTGGAAGACATCCTGATCTTCAGCCAAAGTTGGGAAGAGCACTTCCATGATATTCGATGGGTCCTCCAAACCCTGTGACAATACAAATTGTGTACCAATATGGAGAAATTCACTTTTGGTATGACCCAAATTCAATATCTGGGGTCCATCATTAATGACATGGGTGTGCATGTGGGCCCAACCAAGATACAAGCTATTCGATATTGGCCAGCCCCAACCACTCTAACAGAGTTCCTCAACTTTCTAGGTCTTGTCAATTTCTATAGCTGGTTCATGTTGGGGTTCTCTCATATCACTTTGCCTTTGATTCAAGTCACTAAGGGTGGAGCGAAAGAAAAATTATTTTGGTCTGAATCCCAACTGAAAGCATTTGTCGAGTTGAAGGATCGTCTTTGCTCTGCACTAGTTCTCACATTACCAGACCTACAACAACCGTTTGAAATTAAAACAAATGCCTCTAACCATGTTATTGGTGAAGTTCTTACTCAGCAGGGGAAACCAATGGCATATCACAGTGAGACACTTTGAGATAAGGTATGAAAGTATCCCACCTATGAAAAAGAGATGTATTCCATTGTGCAGGTGTAGCGAAAATGGAAGAATTACATTATGGGGAAGGAAACAGTGATCCACACAGACCACCGACCCCTGCAGTTCATATAGACATAAAGAAAGCTGCAGAACAATCACGATCAGAAATGGTCCACATACTTGCAACAATTCCATTTCAACATTAAGTACAAGAAGGGAAACACCAATAATGTTGCAAATTGCCTTAGTTGATCACCAGTCATAGTTCTGACCATTGTGCTCGAGCCTTGTGGGCACGAGATGCCAGGGTGGCCACATCTTTACAAGCGCAATCCACAATTCAATAACACATACCAGATTCTTTTGGAAGGAAAGAAAGTTCATGATTTTCACCTCCAGGGTGTACTGTTATGGCACCTAGGACACATGTGTGTTCCTTCAAGCAAGCGTGCCAATATGATTTGGGAGGCGCACTATAGTCAGGTCAATGGACATTTCGGAGTACAAAAAACAGTGGAAGTACTGCAAAACTAATTTTATTGCCCGAATCTTCGACAAGATGTTGGGTAGTACATTAGATCCTACACTACCTGTGCCATTGCCAAATCGACCATTAAGAAGAAAGGCCTATATAATCCTCTATCTACTCCTAGTTGGCCATGGAAATCCATTTCCGTGGATTATATGTTGGGCCTTCCTTCCACTAAGCATGGCAACGACTGCGTTTTCATGGCCATCGATAGATTCTCTAAGATGACCATTCTAGCGGCCTGCAAAGAAGGTATCACAACAGAAGCCACTACTAAGCCCTTCTTTGAATGAGTATGGGTACACTTTGAGATCACAGAGTCCATTATCTTAGATCAGGACAGTAGGTTCCTAGGTACCTTTTGGTAAAGTCTTCGGTTGATGCTAGATACCAAGCTCACTAAGTCCATGACCTTTGACACCCAAACTAATGGCCAAACAAATGTCGTCAATAGGATGATCGTGCACATTCTGTGCATGTACAACTCGAAGCATCCACACGCATGGAATGAAATTATTTCCTATGTCTAGCATAGTTATAATAAATCTCTCAATATCTCAAATAGCCACAACCCCTCTCAGGTGGGATTGGGATTCTAGCGAGTATCCCATTGATGTGGCCATACCATTTATAGCTACTCAGATAGATTCAACTCATGTCTAGGTCGAAGTTGACAGGGCTAACACCTTTATTGAGTGCATTCAACACATCTTCCAACAGGTCCATGACATATTGGACAAAGCCAATGCTAAGTACAAGAAACGTCTGATCAACATCAGGTGCCACACAGGTTCCAAGTGGGTGACAAAGTTTGGTTACATTTGTAGAAGAAGCGTCTTGCTAGGGTCCAATGCAAGTTTTGCCTGCTCTGATATAGGCCTTACACCATCACTAAGGTTGTCAGAGAATGCTTTTGAGCTCAACATTCCCCCATTACTTTCCACCATTACTGGACACATCAAACATTGCAAAACAATTCATAACAATGGAGCTAAACCTAGACTACATGGAACTAGCCACAACTAATGGGATCATGGACATGCAAATCAAGAACACTCACCAATAGAATATCCAATTGTATCAGGTTATTAAAGCTAGCCAACTCATGCACCAAGGCAAGTGGCTCACCAGGGACCAAGTTCAACAGAAGTTTCCCCATCTCATGGAGGCACTCAACGCAATGAGGACCATTGCTTCCTAATGGGGGAGGACTGATCCAAATGGTTATTGGTGGCCACCGTCCTATTCCACTTAGATTCACACCATTGTTTCTTTTCATTTCCCTTAATTATAGCATAACATCCTATTTTTGGAATTTTTTCAGGTCCTAAACGTCCGACATTGTTTTGAGGGAGTAAAAGATGTTTTTAGGGAAAATAGAGAGAATTGAAAAGTGTGAATCTAATTTATCAATCTGTTTTCGGCCTCCTCATTGTGATGTTTGAAACTAGGTATTATGATAACCAAACAGAGATTGTATGCCAAAGTTACGATCCCATGAAGTTGACGTTCCAACTTACCCTAACGGGGCCCACAAGCTTTTGATGCTTTATCTCCTTTAGATTTTTGGATGTTTAGGGTTTCTCATTGTTTTTCAATGGTAAAAGGGTCACTAATCCTTATTGCAACACAGTTCAGAGGCATGCAGCTACCACATCTCTTCTCTGAGATAAGCTACCATTATTTGAGCTAGTTTATTTACATTCTATATGTAAGCATATTTCAATTCTTTGATATTAATGAAATGAAGTTTTATTTTTGTTGCATATCGGTGTTTATGTTTGTATATGTATTCTTTTGTGTTCTTATATAAGTTCAGACTAGTAGTATCGAAGCGTTTTGCTCTTTCTTTATTTTTCGTTGCATGTCCCCATTGAGGTAAGGGTATAAGGAGTTAGGCTTGAATTGGTTGAACCTTTGCAAGACCGGCCTTGCAAACCACAATAGCCTCACATGGTGGAAGAATATAAAGATGAGGAAGTAGGATATCCTTTCAAAATATTTCTTGAGGAAGCCCTCGAGTGACAGAGGAAAGCGATGATGGATACATTTTCCCAAATCCTTTTTGTGGCTACCCACGGGCGACACATCTTCATATAGAAACCACTCTTGAGGCACCACTCCCTCTAAGGTACATGACAATTTTGAAATTCCCATATTTGAGGGCCAGATAGATGCAAATACCGCATATAGATGGTTAAATCTATTGGAAGGATATTTTTTGGTTCATGCCTTTTCCAATTGTGAAAATATTACTTTTTCATTCTTCAAAGACGCCCCCCATGTGGGAAACCTACTGTGGACAAAAGGACGAAAGGGAATCCTCATCGCTTTTAGCCACACCCACTTGGAATTATTTCTAAGATGCCATCAAGGAACAATATTACCCTATCAGGAGATATGAAGCTAAATACATGAAGTTGACCATAGTGCAATAGGGAAGGGACCAAGACGTTCCAGAGTTCACAAATATTTTTTATACCCTTGAACACATAAATTTGGGTATCAAGGATTCTGAGTGGCATTTGCTACTCAAGTACTGCGGCTGTCTACACAAGTACATCTAGGATGAGATGGAGTTCTTGGACATCTCCTCGCTTGGCGTCTCCTATCGATATGTTGTCAATATCGAGCATAAATTTAAATAGAAGAACTGAGACTTTGGTTTTGCAAATCTAAATAAAGGGAAAGACACCCCCAAACTGCAAAAAAAAAGACAAATCAGAGGCGGGGCAACCCAACACAACATTTCAAAGTTGCAATCAAATAATGGCACCACAAAGACAAAGAAGGACACAGTGAAATGGTGTGAGTTCCATAAAAGGCCCATTGACAAGACAAATGAGTGTCGAGCTGAGCAGTCATTGGTGGCCGACATGAAAGCTTTCGAATCATATGCATGTTCCAACTCTGAGTTAGAACATGATAAGGGGAACAACAAAGGGAAGCAAATTATTGATGCAGAGCCTAGTGCGACCATTTCCACCACCACACTCCAGAAGATTGAGTCTGAAGATTGAGAGGAGGGGAAGAGGCAATTAATTATCGATAGCAGAAGCCAAAATAACCTCATTTTAATAGAGGTCATGAAGTGGTTGGGCCTACTGACCACACCGCATCAGCAACCGTACTCCATTGGGTGGCTTCACCAGGGACAAGATATCTGCGTTAGCCGATAGTGTTGCCTTCCCTACAACATCAAGCCCTTCGCAGATGAGCTACTGTGTGATGTTTCTCCTCTTGAAGTTTGTGATGTATTATTAGGCCAACCATACTTGTGGAAGCATCATGCAGTGTATGAGTCTAGGCCTTGTACTGTTATTATTTCTTTGGAAAATATGTTATACAAGATACCGGAGGTAGCACTACCTACCACCATCTCTCTCATCTTTGCGAAGCAATGTAGTGGAATCAATTTGCAGACCGAGAAATTTGTCTTCCTTATGATTTGCCCTCAAGACAAGAAGAAGGTTGTGGCCACATCTGTGCCCTCCATAGACGAATCCTCTCTATCGAAACAACAAATGGACAAGGTCATGGAGGAGTTTAGGGATATATTCACCTCACCCAAAGGGGTACCCTTACACTGTCAGATCAAGCACTCCATTGACTCGACCCCAGGTGCGCCACTACCAAACGGGGCGATCTATCGATGCTATGTTCTAGAGAAAGATGAAATCAAGAGGAAGATTTAGGATTTGTTGTAGAAAGGGCACATGAAGTCGAGTTCATCACCCTGTGGGAGCTCGACCATGTTGGTACAGAAGAAGGACGAGACTTGGAGACTTTGTATTGACTATCGGGTGCTTAATAAGATCACTATTTGGAATATGTGTCTAATCCCATAGATTAATCGCCTTCTAGAACAGATCAAGGGGACCAAATATTTCAAAAAGATTGAATTGAATTTTGATTATCATGAGTTACTAATCGAACCCTCTGATGTGTGGAAGACTACCTTCAAATCCAAGGAGGGCCTTTTTGTATGGTTGGTCATGCCTTTTGGGTTAACGAATTCCCCACAACCTTCATGAGGCTAATGGAAGACATCCTTCGGCCCTTCACCTACTCATTCATGGTAGTGTATTTGGACAACATCTCGATCTTCAACCAGAGTTGGGGAGAACACTTCAACCATATTCGAATGGTCCTCCAAACCCTACAATAACACAAATTCTGTGGCAATCTAGATAAATGCACTTTTGGTATGACCGAGGTTCAATATATCGGGTACATCAATGATGAGAGGGGTGTGCATATGGATCCAACCAAGACACAAGTTATTTAGGGTTGGCCAGCCCCAACCACTCTAATAGAGCTGTGCAACTTTTTGGATGTTTGCAATTTCTATCGCAGGTTCATGTTGGGGTTCTTTCATATCACATGGCCTTTGAGTCAAGTCACCAAGGTTGGAGAGAAAGAAAAATTATTTTGGTTTGAATCCCAATAGAAGAAATTTGTCAAGTTGAAGCATTATCTCTACTCTGCACTAGTGCTCACATTACCAGACCTACGTCATCATTTTAGATTGAAACTGATGCCTTCGACTATGATATTGGTGCAATTCTTACTTAACAAGGGCACACATTGGCATATCACAGTGAACCACTTTCAAACACAGTCCGGATGTATCCCATCTATGGAAAAGAGATGTATTCCATTATGCAGGCCTACTGATAATTGAAGCATTAAATTCTTGGGAAGGAAATGGTGATCCATATAGATCATCGACCCCTATCATTCATATAGACACAAGGAAAGTTTCAGAATGATTTCCATAAGAAATGGTCCATATATTTGCAATAGTTCCATATGAACATTAAGTACTAGAAGGGAAACACCAATAATGTTGCAAATTACCTCAGTTGACCTCTGGTCATGGCACTGACCATTGTTCTTGACTCTTACGGACATGAGATTTCAGGGTGGCCGCATCTTTTCAAGAGTGATCCAGAATTCGACAACACATACTAGATGCTCCTGGAAGGCAAGCAAGTTCCTGATTTTCACCTTTAAGGTGTACTTTTATGCCACCTGGGACACCTCTGTGTTCCTTCAAGTGAGAGTTCCAAGATGAGTTGGGAGGCACACTATAGTCGGGTTGTTGGACATTTCGAAGTAGAAAAACCAATTGTAGCACTGCAGAAGTATTTTTATTGGCCAAACCTTCGACAAGATGTTGGGAAGTACATCAGATCTTGCACTTCCTGTACCATTTTCAAACCGACCATTAAGAAGAAAGACTTATATACTCCTCTACCAACTCCTAGTCAACCTTGAGAATCCATCTCCATGTAAAACATGTTAAGATTCCTTCAACTAAACATTGAAATGGCCTCTTTTTCGTGGTCTTCGGCAGATTCTCTAAGATGGTCGTTATGGTGGCTTGCAAGAAAAGTATCACAACAAAAGCCACTGCTAAGCTATTCTTTTGTTATTTAATGGTAAACATGCGATGATGAATATGGTTTTTTTATCATTTTTTTAGCAAATACATTGAATCTTTTGTTGGACTTCTTGAGGGATCGTCTTATACCTTGCAAATCAAGCCAATCCAAATAAGGAATGAAGTCTCCGATGTTGAAACTTCTGACCGCAGTCAACACCTTTAGCACTAGATCTGTGAATCCTTTGCCATCGACACCCAAGTCATCGTTAGAAAATTTCTTTCTCGCCAGTATTGGCAACACTATATTCAACAGGGTAGCATATATGGCCTTGCTCACATTCATCAGAATTCTGCCGCTCTCACTCTTCTCCCAAATCGAACTAATCATCTCAGACACTTCTTCCTCTCGCACACCCGTGAAGGACTCAATTATTTTAGTAGTCAGAAGTTCTAACACACATATTTTTCTCATTTTTCTCTAGTGATCTCCATAAGAGGCGAAGGCAATATCTTCATCAAAGAAGAAATATTTTCTTGCTGACGATGGAGGTCGGCTGGCAAATATCAAATCATGAGTTTTAAGAAATTGTTTGGCCATCTTGGAAGAAGAAACCACGACAGTAGAGATAGAGCCAAAGCACAGATACAAAATGGGGCCATATGTTTTGGTGAGATGCTAAAGAGCATAGTGAACCAGAACTCTCAATTGGTGGAGATTGTCAATGATTGGCCACGGACAGGGTCTTGGAGGCAATCTTTCATTTTGCCAACTCCGGTATAATATCCAACGGGAGAAGAACCAGAAAATTAGAGATGCTATTAATCCAATGGCCGTAGTCGCAACACCTCCTCTAGTTGCTATTAATATTGCAGGTAGAGGCAGAGGCAAAGCCTGAAGCAACTTATCAAAACCCATATCGAAAGCTCCTCTTGTCTGTGTGCACAACAAAGTTGAAAATAAAGTAATACATTTTGTCTATTTAAAGTGTTCGTCATGTTTTTCGACGGTCTGTTTATCTCCCAAAATGGAAAAGCTATCGATGTTCAAGTTACAGGCAAGGGTAATGCGGATGTCAAAGCCAGGTCCATTAAATTCTAGTTATTAAATATAATAATTAAAGAGAAAAAAAGAATATTAAATATAATATTTATATATAAATATGTTATAATAATAATAGAAGATGATGATATAAATATTGTTATAATAATAATACAAGAGGAAGATTAGGATGATAATACAAGATGATGATGATGATATAAATATAAATATGATGACGATGGTGGGATGATAATACAAATATGATGATGATGGTGATGCACCAAGACTAATATGGTTGGATTGTAAGAAGAATAAGAATTTAATTGTATAATAATAATATATATATATATATATATATATTATATATATATATATATATATATTATATATATATATATATATATATATATATATTAAAGAAGGGATTATTATAGTTTGGTCGGATAATTTAAAAGAAAGTGCTTTTTATTTTCTACTTTTTTAGTATTGTAATGTTGACAATGGAGTCTTGGGAGTAGATCACCTTGACTTTCACTTCCAAGCTCATGAGAATTAGTTCTAATTTTAGGGATGCTCATTTTTTTCTTCTAGTTGGTCAAAATAGAGAGATAATCTAGTTGGTCAAAATAGAGAGATAATTCTGGTTCTCAAAGGAGAGGTTGATCACCTCCTTATAATATCTTAGCATCCTTTTACCCTTGAGTGCCTTATCATCCCATAGATTATCCTTAAATTTGGAGGTGATAGTATCTTTGACACTATCCTTGCTTCCCAATATGATCTCCTCATTTATCCCCCAAAGGTTGAACCAAGACTCGACATCCTTACAATTCATTTAATTATACATCAACTCAATATAAAGCAAAAGTTTTAATCATTTAATTTTTTTTTTATAAATATTTTTAATTTATAAATATGTTTGGTTATTTTTTTATGAATATTATTAATTTATAAATATATTTTGTTATAATATTATAAGTGGACTTAATGGTTAAGAGCATGTTTTTCTTCCTAAGAAGTCACAAGTTCAAAACGGAGAGGTAGAATATGTATGCCTTCTTAGTGTGGATCTATTGTCCCACAAACAAGAAGGTCTCATGCAAAATTGGATAATAATAAACAAATATTTTGATTATGTCTAAAATCCTTGGTTTATAATTTATCAAGACTATTATAATTTTTTTTTCAAAATTAATCAATTTAATTTAAAAAACAAAAAACATCATTAATTTAAAAATAAATTTCAATTTTAATATATAATTATTATTAAAAATATTTTATGAAAATTAAATCTTTACTATTCATTTTATAATTATTGATAATTAAATTAAAATTTTAAAAAACCACATAGTATAAATATAATTAATAAAAATATTTAATTTTATATATTTATATTTTTATAAACTATAAAAATAAATATAATAAAATTATGTTAATTTAAATTTATTATTAAATAAATTTAATGATTTTTAATATAAATATAAATATCCCGGATCTGGGTGGCAGATGTGGTACCGTGGATCTCCATGCAGGTAGTTAATACCAAGTACTGCCAGCTGCAGAGCATTGTGGCCTCCCGAGACGTTAACTCATGCGAGCGAGGAATGGTTATTAATGCGAGATTGGGAAGGGGATTTGCATTTAAGTCCTGCGTTGAACGATGCAACATGCATCCTGTTATAATCATGCTAATCCATGGTTCTTTCACCCAGCTTTGTGCTCTGCTGTGCGGAATTAGAACCAGGTTTACGGGAGCTATGGGTGATGGTATAAATTCGGGGCATTGCCGCAGGCTCACAGCCATCTCTCTCAAGGGTAATTTCTCCCCTGTTCTAGATTTCTGCACTCTGTATATGTTTGTTATCTTCGTGGTTGTCTATATGCTCAGTCACACTGTGGTGTTGGTCGATAGCTCGGTGGTGTTGGTTGATAGCTTTGTTGGGCATCCTTCTTGTCTCACCTGTCTCCGTTCTGGTGGTCATCCTGTCCATAATCCTTTAGAGGCCTACCTTCATTCCATTATCATGGTTTGTTCTGGCAAAAGGCATCGTTCTGGGGGACATCGTGACAACCGTCTGCATCCTCCAGTTGGTTTGGCCATGGAAACCGCGACGGAACTGTTCAATCCCTCCCCCGCCCATGAAGCTGGGCCTTCTGTTAGCTCTGGTCGGAAACCTAGGCCAAATAGTGCTTTTCAAACGACGCACTTCAAGTTTCAAAGTAACCTGCACAGGCCCCTGGTAACTGCCCACATCACCCTTATACTCTCGGAAGAGGAAAACCTTGTCTCCCCCTTAACTTGCATTGCCCCTGATCCCTCTCCTGACAGTGAGAATTCCTCGGACAGTGACAGCAAGGAAAATTGGGACAAAGAGAAAGATGAACAAGAGGCTTTTCTAAAAAATCTTCCTCCTTTGGACGACATAGGACCTGCAGCTGAGGACAAAACTCATGGCGAAGCGGAACATGCCATAACAATCCATGACAACGACTTAAGCGGAAATGAAGGTTTTAAGGATGGCGACACTGCTCGGGATGAGAAGAAGGACAATGACCCACTAAAAGAGAAGTAACGCCTCTTGGAACTGTCTCTTTTTGTTTCGGCTTCGGTCTCAAACTTATGGTCAGGTTTCTATGCAATTGTCCTACTATTTTTTAGCTCTCAGATGGGAATTTGATGACTCTGTATTTGCTGGGTTGCAATGTTTTTTGTGTCTCTATGCTGGCTCAGTTTTCCTTCTCGGCGACGCATGTCTCTTTCTATGTATGCTTTTTGGTCTCTTGCACTCTGTAACTGTTTTCCCCAGCTTATGTTTGTAATGGGGCAGTTCTGGTTTGTCGAGTGCTGTCACGCCTCGCTCATCTGTAAAAATATTTTTCCTTTCAGTTAATAGAAGTTAGTATTTGCAGAGAAAAAAAAAATATTAATATTAATATTAATATTATTAAAACTTTTAAAATTATTTTAATTTCCATTTTTTATAAAATTAAATAATTTTGAAATTATATCTTTCCTATTAAAGATAATTTAAGCTAAATTTCATCATAATTTAGAATTTCCTGGGCATAAGAAGATTTTAGATTTTGTAGTTGATTGGAGTGATTTTGAGCCAAAACCTTATTAAATGTGATCGTGAAGAAGACAAAAGATACTCCTATCCAATGCCATGATATTCCTGTGAACAATTATTATCCATTGTCCATATTTTAATGGTACTCTTATTCTATTTATAGACCATACAATACGTTGTTTATGTACTAACTTTTACACCGAAGGTGTTCTATTGGCATGACCCGAGTTCAATACCAGTGGTACATCATTAATTAGATGGGTGTGCATGTGGGCCCAGACAAGATGTAAGTTATTCGGTATTGGCCAGCCCTAACCACCCTAACAGAGCTCCACAACTTTGTAGGTCTTGTCAATTTTCTACATGAGGTTCATGTTGGGGTTCTCTCATATCACTTTGCCTTTGATTCAAGTCACTAAGGGTGGAGCGAAAGAAAAATTATTTTGGTCTGAATCCCAACCGAAGGCATTTTTCATGTTGAAGCATCATCTTTTCTTTGCACTAGTGCTCACATTACTAGACCTACAACAAACATTTGAGATTTAAAAAAATGCCTTTGACTATGTTATTGGTGAAGTTCTTACTCAGCAAGGGAAACCAATGGCGTATCACAGTGAGACACTTTCAAATAAGGTCCGAAAGTATCCCACCTATGATAAAGAGATGTATTCCATTGTGCAGGTGTAGTGAAAATGGAAGCATTACATTATGGGGAAGGAAATGGTCATCCACACAGACCACTAACCCCTGCAGTTCATACAGACATAAAGAAAGTTGCAGAACAATGACGATCAGAAATGGTCCACATACTTGCAACAATTCCATTTCAACATTAAGTACAAGATGGGCAACACCAATAATGTTGTAAATTGCCTCAGTTGATCACCAGTCATAGTGCTGACCATTATGCTCGAGTCTTGTGGACACGAGACGCCAGGGTGGCCACATATTTACAAGAGCGACCCACAATTTGATAACACATACCAGATTCTTTTGGAAGGAAAGAAAGTTCATGATTTTCACTTCTAGGGTGTACTATTATGCCACCTAGGACACATGTGTGTTCCTTCAAGCCAGTGTGCCAATATGATTTGAGAGGCACATTATAGTTAGGTCAATGGACATTTCGGAGTATAGAAAATAGTGGAAGTACTACAATAGTAATTTTATTGCCCGAATCTTCGATAGGATGTTGGGAAGTACATCAGATTCTACACTACCTGTGCCATTGCCAAATTGACCATTAAGAAGCAAGGCCTATATACTCCTCTATCTACTCTTAGTCGGCCTTGGAAATTCATTTCCATGGATTACATGTTGGACCTTCCTTCCACTAAGCATGGCAACGACTACGTTTTCGTGGTCATCGACATATTCTCTAAGATGACCATTTTGGGAGCGTGCAAGGAATGTATCACAATAGAAGCCACTGCTAAGCCCTTATTTGAATGAGTATGGGTACACTTTGAGATCCCAGAGTCCATTATCTTAGATCAGGACAATAGGTTCCGAAGTACCTTTCGGTCAAGTCTTCAGCTGATGCTAGATACCAAGCTCACTAAGTCCACGAACTTCCACACCCAAACTAATGGCCAAACAAATGTTGTCAATAGGATGATCGTGCACATTCTGTGGATCTACAACTCGAAGCATCCAAACACATGGAATGAAATTATTTCGTATGTCTAGCATAGTTATAATAGAGCTCTCAATATCTCAACTAGCCACAACCCCTTTTAGGTGGGATTGGGATTCTAGCGAGTATCCCATTGATGTGGCCATATCATTTGTAGCTACTTAGATAGATTCAACTCATGTCCATGTCGAAGTTGATAGGGCTAACAACTTTATTGAGTGCACTCAGTGCATCTGCCAATAGGTCCATGACATATTGCACAAAGCCAATGCTAAGTACAAGAAACTTCATGATCAACATCGGGTGCCACACAGGTTCCAAGTGGGTGACAAAGTTTGGTTACATTTGTAGAAGGAGCGTCTTGCTCGGGTCCAATGCAAGTTTTGCCTGCTCTGATATGGGCCTTACACCATCACTAAGGTTGTTAGAGACAGTGCTTTTGAGCTCAACATTCTCCCATTCCTTGGCTTGCACCTAGTTTTCAATGTAAACTACCTTCGACCATACTTTCCACCATTACTGGACACATCAAACATTGCAAAAAAACTCACACCAATGAAGCTAAACCTAGACTGCATGGAACTGGCCACAACTAATGGGATCATGGACACACAAATCAAGAACACTCGCCAACAGAATATCCAATTGTATCATGTTATCAAAGCTAGCCAATTCATGCACCAAGGCAAGTGGCTCACCAGGGACAGAGTTCAGCAGAAGTTTCCCCATCTCATGGAGGCACTCAACGCAATGAGGACCATTGCTTCCTAATGGGGGAGGGCTGATCCAAATGGATATTGGTTGCCACCTACCTATTCCACTTAGACTCGCACCATTGGTTCTTTTCATTTCCCTTAATTATAGCATACTTCCTATTTTTGACATTTTTTCAGGTCTTAAACGTCCGACACTGTTTTGAGGGAGTAAAAGGCGTTTTTAAGGAAAATAGAGAGAATTGAAAAGTGTCAATCTAATTTATCAATCTGTTTTCGACCTCTTCATTATGATGTTTGAAACTAGGTATTATGATAGCCAAATGGAGATCGTATGCCAAAGTTATGACCTCGGGAAGTTGACATTCGAACTTACCCTAACAGGGCCCACAAGATTTTGACGCTTCATCTCCTTTATATTTTTGTATGTTTAGAGTTTCTCATTGTTTGTCAATGGTAAAAGGGTCACTAAGCCTTATTGCAACACAGTTTAGAGGCATGTAGCTACCACATCTCTTCTCCGAGATAAGATACCATTTCCCGAGCTATTTTATTTCCATTCTATATGTAAGCATATTTCAGTTCTTTGATTTTAATGAAATGAAGTTTTATTTTTGTTGCATATCGGTGTTTATGTTTGTATATGTATTCATTTTTGTTCCTATATAACTTCGGATTAGTGGTATCGAAGCGTTCTGCGCTTCCCATATTTTTTGTTGCATGTCCCAATTGAGGTAAGGGTATAAGGTGTTAGGCTTGAATTGGTTGAACCTTTGCAAGACCAACCTTGCAAACCCCGATGGCCTCACATGGTGGAAGAATATAAAGATGAGGGAGTAGGATATCCTTTTAAAATATTTCTTGAGGAAGCCCTCGAGTGACAAGGAATGTGACGATGGATACATTTTCCCAAATCCTTTTTGTGGCTACCCACGAGCGACGCATATTCATATAGAAACCACTCTTGAGGTGCCACTCCCTTTAAGGTACATGCCAATTTTGAAATTCCCATATTTGAAGGCCAGATAGATGTAAATACTTCCATATAGATGGTTAAATATGTTGGAAGAATATTTTTCAGTTCATGACTTTTCCAATCGTGAAAATATTACTTTTTCATTCTTCAAAGACACCCCCCATGTCAAGGATTGGTGGGAAATCTACTGTGGACAGAAGGACGAGAGGGAATCCTCACTATTTTCAGCCACACCCACTTGGAATTATTTCTAAGATGCCATCAAGGAACAATATTACCCTATCGGGAGCTATGAAGATAAACACATAAATTTGACCACGCTGTGACAAGGAAGGGACCAAGATGTTCCAGAGTTCACAAATATTTTTTATACCCTTCACACAAAGTTGGGTATCAAGGATTTTGAGTGGCATTTACTACCCAAGTACTGTGGCTGTCTACACAAGTACATCTAGGATGAGATGGAGTTCTTGGACATCTCCTATTGATATGCTGTCAATATTGAGCATAAATTTAAATAGAAGAAGTGAGAGTTTGGTTCTAAAAATCTAAATCAAGGGAAAGACACCCCCAAATTGCAAAACAAATGACAAATCCAAGGCGGGGCAACCTAGGACAATATTTCAAAGTTACAATCAAAGAACAACACCACAAAGACAAAGAAGGACACAGTGAAATGGTGTAAGTTCCATAAGAGACACACTGAAAAGACAAGTGAGTGTCGAGTTGAGCAGTCACTGGTGGCTGACATGAAAGATTTTGAATCATATGCATGTTCTGATTCTAAGTTAGAACATGATAAGGGGAACAACAAAGGGAAGCAAATTATTGATACAGAGCCTAGTGCAACCATTTCCACCACCACAATTAGAAGATTGAATTTGAAGATCGAGAGGAGGGGGAGAGGCAATTAATTGTCGACAGTGGAAGCCAAAATAACCTCATTTTAGTAGAAGTTATGAAGTGTTTGGGCCTACTGACCACACTGCACCCGCAACCATACACCACTGGGTGGCTTCACCAGTGACAAATCTCTGCGTCAACCGATAGTGATTCCTTCCCTACAACATCAAGCCCTTCAGAGATGAGCTATTGTGTGATGTTTCTCCTCTTGAAGTTTGTGATGTATTATTAGGCCAACCATACTTGTGGAAGCCTCATACTGTGTATGAGTCTAGGCCTTGCACTGTTATTATTTCTTTGGAAAATATGTTATACAAGATACTAGAGGTAGCACTACCTACCACCATATCTCTCATCTCTGCAAAGAAATGCAGTAGGATTATTTTGCAGACCGAGAAATTTGTCTTCCTTATTGATACGAATTGGATCCATGAAAAATAATTAGGATTCCATGACTGTATCAAAACATGAAAAACTTCGAATTTGTGAACAAAGAGCGATCAGGAAGACCTCTGACAGTGGCAGTTTGCACCTAGTGAGGAATGACGAGGACCTTGGTCAAAGCACGCTGACCGAGGCCCATGGAGACCATGCAGGAGGCAAAACTAGCACTTGGGAAGCTTGAATCGGGAAAAGGAGGCAATTTCTGAAACCCCTGGAGAAGGAAAAAGCCCCAAAGCGCTCGGTCGCATGGAAGCCGGGAAAACCGTGGGGAAAGCACTAAGGTAAAAGGCGGATTCTACCCTCCAAAACAGGCAGTATATTGGGGGCATCCTTGGGCAATAAGAAGATTTGGAGAAAAGAAAGTGATTCCATTTAGCACCCGATGCATGGCAGGCAGATGAGAGAGAAAACCACTGCTCATCCCACACTAATGGTCGAGCAAGTCAACTGTGCGAAATGAGCGAATGTCGTAGGATCTGGGGGCTCCAGATCTGATGGCGAAGATTGCGCCCGATGGAGGAATTGGATTTGACAGGGGATTAAGGCATGGCATAAAGAATTCTGAAGTCCAACTTGATGCTGAGATGGCTGGTGAGTCATACCATAGTGTAACTGGAGAACCGAACTGAAAAGGAAGAACTGGCGTAGTTCGCGAGAGGACAAGTGGCCACTCCCTGTGAGCCATTGACGATGACGGAGAGATAGGGTACTCCAAGCGAGCAGCAGCAGGCGATCCGATGGGGGCGGAAGAAGAAGTGAATAGTCAGGGACAAATTGACTTTAAGCCATGAACAAACACAAAACAGAAGACACAGACAAGAGAATGAAGACAGAGAGAGCAAAAGTGAAGAAAAGACAGTGAAGCAAGAAGCAGAAAACAGAGAGCTGAGCTGACCTAAGGCAACATCGAGCAGACAAACAGCTTGAGAGGTTCAAGCAATCCCTGAGAGGATCTGTCGAGAATTGAGTACCACATTGGGCTCCTCCCATTAAAGACTAGAGAGATCAAGACTTGGAGAGGAAAAGAGTCTGTGCACTCTAGTGGCTTGGGGAATCCAAGAACCACCCTGCCAAGAAATTCTATTTCAGGAGACTCAAATTGAGCTCCTCATTGTAATTCTCTTTTTTAAAGACACAATAAAAGAAGGCCACCATTGAAAGTTGGACTGGATATGTAGCCCTAGAGAATAGGGTGAAATCCTTATTAATTGTTGTGTTCTTGTATTTGCTTACTGTGTTTCTCTTATTGTTTTCCATTTTCCAGTGTTTGTGTATTTTGCAATCTGATCGATCCGTTACCTAAAATGACATAGACACATACCAGCACATGACTCAGTGATAACTTCATTCATTAATAACTTAACTAAGGTCATTCAAGAGTGATTATTATATCAAGTGGTATCAGAGCTTTAGGCTATTAAGGTTAGACAAGCTTGTGTTGGTTTAGTTGTTGAATGTTAACTAGATCAAAGCTCAAATTAGGAGAAGGAGAGTTGGTAGAAACTAATCTTGAAATTGGGAGAGTCTATCCTCAAAACTAATCCTGAAATTGGGAGAGTCTATCCTCGGAAAACAATGTCAGAGGAAAGTCCTATGGGGCCAGACCCTCAACTCAAAGATAGCTTCCTAGCCATAAAGTCCATGGTAGAAGAAATGTATAGGGACTTTAGAAAACATAAGGATGAAGATTCATCAGGCTCTAAACAAGACAAAGGAGAAGATGAGTCTCACTTCCATGACCACTCAAAAGGAAAAGGGAGAGAGGAAAGCTTTCTCACACCTCCTAACAACCTTGAACACAAAAAGAAAGCATCTTTGATCAAACTAGATGTTAAATTTGATTTACCTATATATGATGGAGAGTTGAATGTAGAAAAGCTGGACAATTGGATTAGACAAATTGATGTTTATTGTAGAGTGCAGAATATCGACTCAGACAAGAGCAAGATTCAGCTGGCAAGCCTACGCCTTGGAGGCATTGCCTTGTTTTGGTGGGAAGGAAGAACCCAAGCTGACATGAAAATACATGGTAAGACCATCTCTATCTGGAGTGAATTTGTTTTTGTAATCAAAAAGTAGTTCTATCCATTGGCCTATATGCAACAAGCCATGATGAGTTGGCAGACTCTTTGATAGTTGAAAGGGCAAAGTGTGCAAGGGTACACTCAAGAATTTAGAAAGAGAGAATTGATTCTAGGAATCTCATTAGACTCACCAGAGAGTCTATTGAAGTACATTGGTGGTCTACACAGCTAAATGAGGCACACCATCCTCATGTTTAATCCCACCAGTATAGATGAGGTATCTGTACAAGCTACTCATCTAGAAGCTAGAGGAAAGAATGGAAGTCCAGAAGTTGGGGGACCATCCCAACCCACTGCAAGCAAGAGCAAGGAGAAAAGAAAACAGAAATGGAAAACAAGGAAGGCTAACACTGCACAGAAAAGTAAGGCTTCATGCACTCACTGTAAAAAGGATGGGCATGATGATGAGAATTGTTGGATTTTGCATCTAGAGCTGAGACCTAAGAAGTTCGAGGGCAAGAAGAAGAAGGCTGCTACAACTATTCAGAAAGATTTGGGGTCAGACTCGGGAGATGAAACAACCATTGCAACCATAGGTATAAAAGGTTGTCTACTTTAGAGAATGCTGAAATCAAGAAGCAGGTGCAGGAGTTTCTCGAGAAGGGGTTCATCAGGCCTAGCACATCACCATGTGGGTCACCAATCGTTTTGGTGAGAAAGAAGGATGGCTCGTGGAGAATGTGCATTGATTACCGAGCACTCAATAAGATAACAATCAAAAATCGTTATCCCCTTCCTCACATAGATGATATTTTAGATCAATTGAAGGAAGTTGTTTATTTCTCCATGCTAGACTTTCACAGTGGATACCATCAGGTCAGAGTTGCAGAACAAGATGCATGGAAGACTACTTTCAAAACAACGCAGGGATTTTATGAGTGACTGGTTATGCCTTTTGGATTAACTAATGCTCCTGCTACTTTCATGAGATTAATGAATCATGTACTCAGACCTTTTCTTGATGATTTTGTTATTATGTATCTGGATGACATTCTGATTTTTAGTCAAATGTGGGAAGAACACTTAAAGCATGTTAAGCAGACATTAGATGTTTTGAAAAGAGAAAAACTTCATGTTAAACTCTCAAAATGTGAATTTGGCAAAACATCTCTAAATTATTTGGGTCATACAGTAGGGGGTGCTGAATTGAAGATAGATCCCTCTAAGGTGGCAGTCATTGTAAACTGGACTAAACCCAAATTTGCTACACAAGTTAGAAGCTTCTTAGGAGCAGCACAATATTGGAGGAAGTTCATTTCTAACTTTTCCTCAATTGCAACTCCCTTACATGCTTTAATAGGATTGAACAAGGTGTTTCAGTGGGGAGGCAAACAGCAGAAAGCCTTCGACACCTTGAAAGAAAAGATTAGTACAACACCTGTACTAGCACTGCCTGATCTTCAAAGACCATTTGAGATCCAAATAGACGCCAGTGACTATGCCATGGGAGCAGTGTTGACACAGCATGGTAAACCCATATGTTATCATTCTGAGACTTTTAGTCTTGCAGTAGTTAACTATCCTGCACATGATAAAGAATTGCATGCATTAGTACAGAGTGTGAAAAAGTGGAAACATTACTTAATGGGAAAAGAGACAATAATACATATTGATCATCAACTGCTTCAATATCTACACTCCCAAACTAAGTTGCAGCAATCAAGACACTATAGATGGATGGGTTTTCTACAACAGTTTCATTTAGTCATCAGATATAAAAAGGGCATATATAATAAAGTTGCAGATATGTTATCTAGACCCATTATAAATGCATCTACTATACTTAAGCATAATTATGTGCTACATGAAAGCTACATTGAACAATATGCTCAAGATATAGACTTTAAAGATG